>CAWUHX010000488.1:0-113273 GCA_963922205.1 Romanomermis culicivorax
AGTGAGACAGTTATCTCTTTCTGCACCCCTAACACATGGTCTAACCTGTCTATCCAGCTCCTGTTGGCGCCTGTCGGCTTCCCTTTTATTGTCCTCAGTGGCGGCATTCGCGATGATGTCGAATAAAGCTTCGACGGTCCCTTTCAATTCGCGTAGCTGCATCGCCAACTCTTGATTGAACATTTCGGGAGCTCTTTCCTGCGGCTGAAATCGCTCTTGATCTTGGGGGATCCTCTCTAATCGTCGATCAATTTCCGGGTCCCTTTCTTCCAAATTCGGTCGAAGTTTGGGCATAATTACGTCCCTTTTCGGTCCTGCTAATTCGACCTTTGGCGGTGGTGACCTTTTCAAATTTCGTGGCAGCGGTCTATCGGCATCTGGGTTCGGATTCACCCGGCCTGCCTCTTGCTGATCGATGGCAATCCCTGGCGGGCAGTCAATTGGTACGCCTGCATCTTGCGGCGTAAAATGCATTGCATTTTGCTGCAATGGTTGAACCCTCACGGGAGTTTGATCTGGGATCACTGGGTCCGGGGCAGCATGCCGTTGCTGATCTCCGTCTCACCAAATTGACAAGATTCCCAGCACTCGCCACTCTGGGTAGTGATCTATGTAAAGTATTACCTCTTGGTATCCTTTCGTTAGGCATTTTAAAACCTGCTAACTTTCTGTAGAAACCTGGAGGATTTTCTTTTCTCCTAGTCTGACTACGAAGTTCCCTGGTGAGGAGTTAAAAGCCACCACTTGTTATGCAGGTCTTTTCTTAAGAGGCGTAAGAAAAGATGGAGGCTTCGGGTCTGATCTGACCTGTTAGAACTACTACCTTGGCTAAGCCTCGGAGATAGTGCAACAGTCCGATTATCCCCGACCTGCAACAACAAAGATTACTTAAAACTTAAATGCCGGGCCTCACCAAAGAGCTCCGCAGTCTCCTAGCTGAGACAAGGAATCCCCTCAGGGATAAACTTACTAGAGTATAACCCTTAAAGGGTTTCCCAAAGCTTGCTGGGTGCAAGCTGGCGCCTGGGCCTTTGGCCCTCCGCCTTCGCCGATCGGAATAATCTAAATAAATAAACAAATGTATTAAACAATACTTCCGACGAAATATGTAAAAAGAATGTGGGTTATACCACAGTGTATAATAAGTAAAAACAAGTCGAAGTGCTGGGAATTATATTTATGGACGCCAGCAATAACAAGAATAATATAAAAAGACAATTATAGTGAACAATGATTTCACCATATCTTTTTGGTCTTTCTTTGGTGCTCCACTTCTATGCAAAAATGTCTGCGCCGCTGGTCGTCCATTTGTCCGATTTGCATGTCGATTTCCCCATGCGAATTGACATCAACAGGGTGCCCAACAGGTGCAAAAACGGGGCTAATCTTACATTTTTGGAGCAAAGTAGATGGAGAGTAGCATTTGTTTTTCCAACAGAAGTTCAACCAACAATAAGCTTTGCCGACCGAGATCTGTCATCAATTTGATTGATCAAAAAATTTTTTAATTTTTTCAGTTTTATTCTGAACAATTTTCTTTCTTAGTCTTAGATTTGGGCTTAGGTTTAGGTTTAAGGGTCATTTATACTTGCCATGTGTCGATTGCATCCTGTTACAGGATGCAATCGGCACAACGTTACTGAACAAAAGGGAAATTTCCTTTCTGTTTGGTTGAGTTGGAGATTACCGCTGGTTGTTTTCTAGAAAATTGTAGTTATCCTTTCGGATCAAAAGAAGATTTTCAGGCTGAACGTTTCAAGTTGATGGCGATCCGTTCCGGTCCGTCGAAAAAGGCAAGTATAAATGACTTTTTAGACTTTTAGATAGGAAGCAGTAAACTTCATTTTTTCGACGAATGAAATTGATGACACATTTTTTTCCGACAAATCAAATTGATGATATTCTGGTCCGGCAACGCCTAGATAACCAATACGGCTTCTCCAAGTTCGTAAAGTATCATGAAGATTATGGGGCTGTATGTTAAGACCGAGCTTATGCTTAGTCTACCCTCTGTTTTTGTCCTACTAGTAGTAACGGTCTATTCATCTTCAGGAAAGCCTCGGAAAGAAAAATAAAACCGTAGAAATCAGTGAGCAGAAAATTAACCTGCATCGTGTGCCGAAATATTTATTTCTCACTGCGTTCACCTACCTATTAAAGTCAGAAAAAATACGCTGGTTTTTGATTATTAGCATGAATATCTTTCTGAGCGTCAAGGCTCATTTCGTTTAGAGTCTCAACGATACTACTTTGCATATATTAACATTTTAGTGTATGTTAAAACCTAGCTCGGGCCCCTGGTAGCACTTACCCTAGTAGCATCTGCTTAGCAGCTGTTAACTTTTAGTGTTTGGCCCGTGATCATTTCCTAGCACATGGAATAGCCACTATCGTCGTAGATTTTGCAGATCGGTTTCGCCTTATCAATATAGAGATGTGATGTCATCGGATGTTATGGAACTCGTAACGTTAGACAATTAAGCTTGTTCCAAATGGTCGCAGCGCAACTTTTACTCAAGATCACTTCGGATTTGTTGACCATATTCAAGAATTTTTTTCTTCAGGATGTATTCCTTGATGATCATGTTTTTCAACCATACTAAGGCTAACTCTTTTGGTTTCCGAACAGCAATCAATAGATGCAGACGTCTATCCTATATCTAAATCTGTATTTCTGATCGAGCCCAACCATAAAAACTTCGAGCGAACGATTCCCGGACAGCATTTTTTTGTCGTTTTTAAATTGCAGCTAAAGATCTTGGCCACACGAATTTCGTCTGAAAATCAAAATAATTTACGGCTGGTTGTCCCAAACTCGCAATTATTCAGTTTTCATTCGAAAATTATTCGAAACGAATTCAATACTGAAGATTCGAAACAAAAGGCAATTTGACAATACTTCGCAGCTTTATACTTCAGGGAACGGCATTACTGATGATTTTTCATCGAATATCAAAAAATTACGGAATACGAGTAGGCCACTCAAAAAAAAATCGTTACCCTTAAAAATTTATTACCACTTGAAAAAAATCGTTACCTTCGAATATGATGCAAAAAATTTTTTGAATATGCATGGCCAAAATTTATAGATGCATAGCAAAAAAAATCGAGACGTATAAGAGTTTTCGATGTTCGACTTTCTTTTCAAGCGCTTCGCGATTTTTTCAAGTGCATTACATTTTTTCAAAGTAATCTTGAAAAAAGTCAAGATCCCATCTTGAAAAAAGTCAAGATCCCATCTTGAAAAAAGTCAAGATGTCAAATTCAAGAAAAAATCATGGTTTTATTTTGAAAAAAAGCAAGATGAGTGGCACATCAAAGCATGAAAATTTCTAAAATTAGCCGAGCAAAGACATTGTTCCGCCTCCTATGTTGATATATATGGGAATCCTTCAAAGTGAATTTTTTTAGGTTACACCCTGCTGGCGGAGGGCGCCCTTGCTTTTTACGAGGGGTTGCAAAGGGGGAGATTATTCTGCACTGGGAATCCGATGGAATATTAGTTTTTCATTGAAATTTTTATTTTTCGAGGTCGAACGTCAAAAATGCTTATTTTTCACCCCAAATGCAGTCATTCCGGATAATAATCAAAATTTTGGACTTCTTCGGCTGTTCTACTGCCATTTTCTAATAAGAAACTCGACAAAAAAACGCGAAAATTTTTATTCTTTTCGGAAATTACTGCATTTTTGAGGTTTTCCGAAAAATCTCAAAAAGCACTGACCTCAGGAATCAGGCGGAGCAACATCGTTGATTGGCATGTTTTCGTAAATTTTACTCATTTGATATGCCGCCTATCCTGATTTTTTTCAAGATGGAATCTTGATTTTTTCAGGATGGAGTTTTGAGTTTTTAGATGATGAGATTTTGATTGTTTTTCAAGATGACATCTTGATTTTTTTCGAGATGAATTCTTGATTTTTTTACAGAATGGGATTTTGTTTTTATTCGAGATCATCTTAGAAAAAATGCAATGGACACAAAAAGGTCGAACATCAAAAAACTCATACATCTTGATTTTTTGCTATGCATCTTGAAATTTTTGCGATGCATTTTGAAATTTTTGTGATACAAGGTAAAAAAGTTTAGTGCATCCTTTTCGAAAGTAACGATTTTTCTTTCAGGTGGTGACAAATTTTTTAAAGCAGCAACAATTTTTTTCAAGCGGGTCTTCTCGTATTCCGTAAAATCCGTAGTTAACATCTTTACTGAATGAAAACTGTAGAAAAGCAAAGTTGTTTAACACTCACAGTTTACGCTTCGACGCTGAAGCAATTTTCAGTGAGTTACTAGTTTATCAGTACCGGTTCCACGATGCCAAGTTCATATGAACGTTTTGCCTTGTAGGCTTCTGTCGGTTTTCGTTGATGAATTTACATTGTAGGTTTCTTCTTCAGGTTCGAGAAAGAAGACAAATTTTACTTACAACCGCGAGATAATGGCGACAATCCTATCGGAAACCAATGCTTAGTTTTGGATCGGGTATCAGGAGCAGCGGTCATTTCCCGTGAGTGTTTAGTTGAAGCGCTGAAAGATTGACAGCTAATGCGATATCTGGAAAGGTGCAGTTTAAGATGGGGGTATGCGAGGGATGAAAACTGAGAAAATTATATTTCATGTAAATTCCTAAATTTGACGAAATATTTTAAAAAATTTGCATTCAGTTAGTCCGGGCTTCGTCGGTTGCGAGCCAACCAATGCCTGAAGGTTAAAAAATTGGTGTAAAATCAGATATCCTCGACTTCAGTGTTGCATCAAAAAACTATAGATTCTACGGTTTAATGGTTTAATCCAAATGAAATTATAAATTGACAAATCTTTTTGTCGCAACACTGAGTATCAGTTTTCGTTGATTTCGTCGTCACAAAAGAATTTTGATCTACATTAGATTCAGAATGATGTTTTGGTGTTCGTTTTCAGCCGATGTAGTACTTCCAAGCTTCTCAGCGCATCGTAACATTTACGGGATATTCGGTATTGTGCCGCTGATTGCAGGTAGGCCGTATTTCACCAAAGGAAAACAAGTCGTGACTTTCATATTCCGAGATGACTTTCTTATTTTGATTTTCGTATTCCGGGATCAAATCATTGTTTATGATCTTTTTGCACCATCAAATGATTGACACTTTGGCGCAATTTGTAGTTTAACTTTTTAGAAGTTCTTTTAATTCACAAAATGAAAGGGCAAGTACTGTTTCATGTTATTGTTGTATATTATCTCGACTACACAACATCTTTCAACCAATTCGAGTGAAATATTCTACAGTATCTTGTTTGTGAGATTTATAAAGATAATGATTATTTTGGGGATGGAAATGATGTTGAACTGAATCTCTATGGAAGCATTGGCGGTTTTTACACAAAAACTCAGGTCTATCAACATTAAAGAATTCAGCACTTATTAGCATCGTAGCCAAAACCTCATTTAACTGTGAAGACCTGGGGCTGGTTTCATCAAAGTGATTTACGTTCCAGCTGAGCTGCAGCTTAGGCAGTAGCTTAACTATATGTTATACCATTGCCGCTAAGCTGTAGCTTAACTCATACACACAAAACATATCGGGAAAGTTAAGCATTGGTATAACATATAAAGTTGAGCTACATCGCTGCCGCTCAGCTGGAGCTTAAGTCTCTTTGATGAAACCGACCCCTGTTTTCTGATGTGTTTTTCTAAAAAGTATTATTTTTTCACAGACGAGTAATTTTCTCTTCTTTTCTTTCAGTCCTTTTTTCAGGTAAATATTTAATCATTATCGAGAAAAGGGAAGTCGTGGCATTGATCAACCAAGAAAGAATCTATAAAATCACGGGCATAGATATTTTAAGGTTATATGACAGCCATCGTTTAGTTTTAGCGGACGAGCTGGTAAGAGTCTTTAGAATTTGAAGCTATCTACTTCACTTATCCAGAATGAATCTTCTATATTTGGATTTTCGATTGTTGCAAAAAAAAGTTCACGATTATTTCGAGTTCGGGGTCGTCATGTTTATCGCAACCGTACCATTACAAACCTATAAAAAAAGAGTCAAGTTTGCTATTTTCCTGATGATTAAAGATATTCTCCTTCATGAGGAGTACTGTGGCCCAGAGATAAGTCCGAATCCGACTTAATGTGCAAGTCCGTCGAAAATAGATTGACCATGAACTTCATGTACCTTCTTTCCCAAAAAGGATATTTTACGTAGAATTTTCATCTTGCCTTCAGAAAAGAGAAAATGCCGTTTATTTCAACTTGATCAAATCGTTCGTTGCGATCAATAGTTTCTACTTTTCGGCCAGTTATGACTTAACTCACAACAGTGCAGTATTTACAAGATAACGGAAATCAAGAATTTTTGGCGAAGAACATGTTCCAGAGGGTGAGTTTCTAATCTTTGTTTTCTAATTTTTGTTTTATGAAGAATCATTTTAAGGCCAATCAAGATTTCGTGTGGAATAGAATACTTATTGGCTGATTTAGAACGAATAAATGGAGTGAGTTTCCAATTTTACAATTCCCAGTCTTAATGGCTTTTCATGGATTACAGGTATTCATGAATCATGCAATTTAACAAAGTTCCACGAAAACTAATCCAAGATCTATGAATATACAAGGATATTTTCCTCGAATTTCTAGGAATCAGAACTAGAATTTTGGATATGATGAGTTAAAATCTGTTATAATAGCCTAAGTCTAATTATTCATCTTTCGCCTTAAAAAGACATGGGTTTTCTGGCGAAATCATGAGTAAGGAAAATGATTCGGTCCTTGAAGATATTTCGCGATTACTGTATTAAGTACTATCGACGATTTGATCGATTGTGAAAATAAGACTTCGATAGCACTTGCACGATGATTGAAAAAAGACACAAGTACCATTTGCTGTATAACTCTGAATGTTTTCACAATTATTATGTGTAAATTCCAGTTCATGGTTTCTTCACTTTTTCTGAACCATAATTTTCTCACCCATCCTAGTGTAATAAATTAGATTTTATATGAGAAATATCCTCGAAGTTCCCTGGATAACTTCTTTAGTCTATTTATATTAAAATATTCGATGCCGCAGGTACATGAAAGTAAGTTCAGGACCGAAAAACTGGCAAAGCTGATTTATTAGAACATTTTTCTTCCACGAGTGGTAAACAACAATTTCTTCTCGTAAATAGTCAAAATTTATCTAGTGATACTTAGGGCCGGAAGACGAAAAGTGTGCTTTAGGCAAATGACGGTCTAAAATGTAAAAAAACTGGCGGGCAGATCGTAGGCTAAACTGTGGGACAAATCATAGAGGAAATTGAGAGGCAAATTGTTGACTGGCGGGCCAAACTTGGGGCGAAACGCGGGATAAATCTCGGATCAAATGACGAGCTGAACTCACGGTAAAATCGCAGGCCAAAAAACGGGGCAAAATTTTTAGCTAAATGGCAGGCTATATAGGGGCAACGTGCTGGACAAACTGGGGATAAACGGCAGGTTAAATAAAGGATCGTCCGTCCTCGTATGACGAAAGGTATTCTATGCCAAGTTGTGGCATTTTGCCGTAAAAATTTAGCCCGCGAAATGGCACTGTAATGGTAGTGGACTAAAATATACAAAATATACAAAATAAAAATATACCCAAAAATGTTGTTGCAAGAATAAAATCATAGATTTACTATAATAGGCAGAGGTAGGTGAAGATTGGGGAGAAGACCGAGTTGATAAACCTTTAACTAAAAATAGAAAAGATCCGTTCCAAATGTAGGACAATATCGAGTTCAAATTAGGATATTGATTAGAAAAACTGTTTTCGCGAAATGATTGGTGTGGTTTCCCATTGACTAGTACACTGTACCAACAGAAATAACGCATTTAACCCGGTGATGCAAGTAAAGCTGTTCATACCTTGTAGCGCAACAAGCTACAGTTCTGCTCGTCATCAAGTTAATGTGCTGTACTTTCGTGATTTATTGTTGTACAGTATAAAAGTTGGTCAATGTATTCCACAAGAAAAAATGTTTCTTCAATGGAAAAGTTGATGGTATACCCGCTTCGATGAGTTCAGTATAAATATAGTAACCACCACAATAGCACACTACGTACAATCTGCCGAAACTGTGAAAAATACTTTAACCCAGCGCATGACATATTTTTCAGGGCTAGCTAACTCTGCCCTCTCTCACTTTCCGTCACACGGTGATGCGGTAATTTTCGGGCTAAATACTGGAACATTGCTGAGCTAAATAACGGGATAAATCGAAGGACACATGCCGGGCTAAATCGTGCAGCAAATTTGGGGGGAGGGGGAGTGAATTCTGGGGAAAATCTAGGGAAAATTGGTATAACAGTTTGCTTAATAGTCGACCAAGTCTAGGAACAAATCGAAGGCTAAATTCCGTGCTAAATAACGAGATAGTTAGCCCACAATTTAGCCCTAGCCTATCTCTGGGCTGCCCTTCATGTCGTCATTCGGGCTTCAGGTGTCCACCAAAGTTGCATCCAGATCAAAAGTGAATAAGCAGCGTGGTCTTCTTATGATTTTGGCGTTCTTATTGTGATAGAGAAATTTATCGTTTTTCCACATAGTATATAGTTTTTCACTCCGTGAAAATTGATTATCAATTGAACCTCTTTTTTATTTTCGCTGCTTGTATCGTTCCAGAGTGAATGGACTATAGTTGTTGTCATCTGTGTGCCTTTGTTGCATCGCATCTGTCATTAAGTTCATCATTGAAGATTCAAGGACCAGTGTGAAATTAATGGATGGGCAACTGCCTCAAAAGACGTGAAATCACAAATTTTTAGAAAAGAAGGAAAAAACACTTCAAAAATTGACAGTGAAAGCCACGTTAAAATCGCTGCAATTCTGTAAAGTTTAGATCATTAATCGGAAATTTTTCCCCTGATCAGAATGTGAAATTTTAATCAAAATCCTGTAGTTGGATATCGCTGCTGGCAATTGACACTAAGCTTGACTTATTTGTTGATCGAAAAAAGACCGTTTTCAGAAAAGCGACAGTTCGAAAATCAGATGGGCATTCCATGAACGAAATTCAAGCTTCCAATGATGTCAAAATTTCCTGTTTTAGATCGACTATTATTTAACCCCGGTTATGCTCGGTTTCGTGAAACAGTCGCAACGGTGCCATATCGGTGAAAAAGAATTCCAAGTGACCCTGATTTCCAGGAGGAGCGTTCGTCGAGCTGGCGCCCGCTTCCAAATGCGTGGCGTCGACGATGACGGAGCGGCGGCGAATACAGTCGAAACGGAACAAATCCTGGAATATTTGATCGATATTTCGTCGTTCGTACAAGTAAGATCGTTTAAAATTTGTTTTAGCTTATACTGATTGAGGTCAAATACTGCATTCTTGTTTGAACTGACACCCGAAGTTAACTATCGAAAGTCGACTTCAGTACCAAAGTCGGTGGGCAAAGTGACGTAACCCGCTTAAACTAGTTGTATGAGCCGGCATCATTTGTGTCCGTACAAATAATTAGGGTGTATGTCACACAGCCCTACAAAAATTTTCAATTTTTGAAATGGAGATCGTTTTTTAGACAATCCATTGTCCAAAATGTCAACTTAAGCGCTTCGGGCTCTTTTTCTTCAATTTTCACCTTGGCCAGTCAGCGACTTTCTCCTGTAGCAACACCGCTACAAGTTCGATTGTGCTATTTTGATGTGATCTGATGTGTAAAACATTATGGTATGCTGACGGTCACAAATTTGAATCCGTTATGAGTTTGATTCGTGTTTCACTTTTGTTTTTTCAAGTTTTTCCATGTTCAAAAATTTGCAATAAAATTTATATTTCCTGATGACGAGTTTTGACGATTGAGTTCAGGTTTACATAAAATTTTTAAAAATTTTTATGGATTCAGAGTCAAAATCGGATAAAAGATAGTGAAGCGATAATTTTCTATCATATCTGAGTTTTGCGAATAGTTTTCAGCAAAATTTTGAAGTGCTCGTTCATGGATTTTTTCAGATATGAAAATTGGAAGAATTTGGAAATATGCAAAGAGCTTAAACAATAATTTGTTGATAATTATGCATTGATACGGCTGGTTAATTTGAGGGATTGATTTTATACACCGAATTTTCTGTTGATTAAGATCTTTTGCTTTCGGCTGTTCGAACTTATGTATACCAGGGCATTTTTCAAGCCAGTTTAATGTGAAAAGATACAGCAAAATACGTCGATATATCGCACCTAGATCTATTCAAGACACTATTTGAAATGTTTTACCTTCATTTTCGTTTGTATCAGTGAGCGTACCTGTTTGTGGAACACTTCTGCAGTAATAAAAATCCAAAAATTGTTGTAGGATCTTTTTCCGTCCCAGAATTTTGGGATTTTAGCAGTTTATAGTCGAGTGAAATTTCCAAAAGTGCATTAAGTGATATGAATTGTCAAAGAATGTCGGATTTTGATCGGCATTTGCAGGTTTGAGCGTCCGTGACGATCGTCGAGAAAATTTTGGTGATGTACTTAATTCTCGTTTATTTACGCTATACTAGAAACTTGAGGCAGTTGTCATAATGATTTTCCTAGTCAATACAATACAAATATTCGCAGTCTTTAACTTTTTGTCTTTCTCACATTCAGATAAGAGGATCGGTACCGGTCATTTGGAGCCAAAAACCCAATTTGCACTGGTCGCCGTGCATCGTCGTCGATTTCGAAATCGGCGTTGGACACGTTGAAAGATTTCGTCGCCATTGTGATTATTGGCTGAGGAAGTACGATCGACTGATTTTGATCAGCTTATTGAGTAGGAAGAAGCAAGAAGAAGATTTAGCCGAACTATATGGTCAGGTTTGCCGTAATATCGGCTTGAATATGCAGTAAGTGCGAAAAACGGCTAAAATGACTATATTACAGTAGCCGCAGTAATTATCACGCCTTACTTTCTGCGTTTGACGTCAACAGTCTTCTAGTTCTTCAATCCATATTCGAAGTTGTAACATGAAATCATTGTTTTTAATTTTTTCCGACCGTTGTTTTTTGCGATTTAACTCGACAATTTGAAGAAAGTATTGGAATAAGAAATCTGTAGACGACGAATAGTCACAATAATTTAGAGTGATAACTGGATCGAGATTCGAAAAACTCTATCTGGAGTAATAAATATCAGGCGGAATCCTAAAATTTTAGGAAATCCGCCAATTTTGCTGTGAATAGGAATTTAGCCTTTTTTGTAAGAGCAATGGCCGCGTAGATTGGCAATGTAAAAACTGACTCTGCAAGAAAAACAGGCTACAGGTAGAATCACGATTGAAATCCACTTTTTAAAATTCCTTGAAATAACACTGAACTGTCGTAAAAGGAAGTCTGAAAAAGCAAATTTCGCGAAATTCCCAGCTCTAAAACAATTTCAAGAAATGATTTCCACAAAATTGCACGAATTTTTTTCGTTTCCTTTTTTGTAAATCGTATAAATTTCCGAAGACTTATCGAATTTGATTTCAACGAAAAATGCAAGGGTGCTCGGTGGGACGCTTTGGAAGAGCTTATGCAGATATTGGAGTTGCAAATGGCACAATGCGGGTAATATTTTATGCAAATTTTTATTCTGACTGGTTGACAAATATATTTAAAAAATGATCTTCAAAAACAAGTTTTTGAGGTATTCTAGCATGTTCAAATATACAGAAATTGATTAGAAATATAAAGTAATGAGTCGTCTTTTAAAACTATTCTCGATTTTTTTCAGGTATTTCTTGTACAAGAAAGGCAAAGCTACCGCCGATCGCAATCAAAAATCACTTTTTCGAACGAACTGCGTCGATTCCTTAGATCGGACGAATGTTATTCAAACATTGATATCATGTAAAATGTTAGAAAGACAACTGAAAGTGAAATTTGAAATTTGCCCTGTGTAAATTTTTGTTTTGTTGAGTGGTCATTTCGTAGGCAGTCGGAATTTTGAATGATAACGAAAGAATTGGCAATCATATCAATTTCGAAGGCGAATATAGAAGATGTAAGTGCATTATCGAGCTAAACTTTTCTTGGCAATAATTTGCCATATTTGGTGAGTGATTTACATTGCCTGAATCTGGAGCCGGTTTAAGACACTTAAGCTGCACCTGAGCCGCAGCTTAAGCTTTAGCTCAACTCTATATGTTATACTATTGCCGTTAAGCTGCTGCTCAGTTGTAGCTTAATTCATGCACACAAAACATATCGAGAAA
This sequence comes from Romanomermis culicivorax, assembly GCA_963922205.1. Taxonomy (NCBI): domain Eukaryota; kingdom Metazoa; phylum Nematoda; class Enoplea; order Mermithida; family Mermithidae; genus Romanomermis; species Romanomermis culicivorax. The sequence continues at coordinate 12,166 of CAWUHX010000488.1, forward strand.
GTTAAGCTGCGGCTGCTACAGCTTAAGCTGCAGCTCAACTGCAGCTTAAGTGTCTTTGGTGAAACCGGCCCTTGATATCAACAATTATACTCCATTTATTTAGAAATGATCGAAGCAGCGATCTCGAAAGTAGGTTCAATGCGGGAAAGACCACTAAATTTCTTACTGTAATCAATGAAAAATTGTTTCGTCGTGTGAGCGTCAAACAGAAAATTCAAAATTTCCTTCAATAACCTTGTTAAATGTCAAAATTTTTCGTGTAGGACTTAGATACCGACGCAGTTCTGTACTAATGCACAACGGCTAGGCGCAATGTTTTTCAATGATTTTGGCATTTCCCAGTCTCGCGAAGAAATTCGGCGTTTTTCTACGGTATAAAATTTTCCACCAAGTGAAAATTGCGTATCAAGTTGAACCTACTCTTCTGACTTTCGCTGAGTCTATCATTTGAAATTAAATGGAGTATAGTGAAGTATGGCAACACATGCTTCGAAGATCCTTATGAATACTGTTCGTGATAAAAAAAGAGACCATCTCCAATACTTTCTTACTAAGAAGCAAAATTTCGTCACGCTGGAAAGCTTTCACGTTAGGAACCAATGCAAGGTCAGATTGTCATCATGAGAACTTTTTCGATAATCATTAAGGAATACCCTCTGGTGTGAATTTCCGCATGTCTTTATCTAGTTCTCGAGATCAGGTATGAGAGAATTTCAATGATTTGGAATGCGTATTTGAGTGTGATATTAAGTGTCATGACAAAGAATGATTATTGTAGTACTGTTCAGGTGGCTATGGACTATTGAGTGTAGTATAATGTGTATAAATTTAAAGTATACACTTGGAGAACCTCCTATAGTAAGTATGTATTACAGTTTTGCTTATTTTCGTAAAAATACTATCGATTAATGGTAAAATTAAAGATGGCTTATCTGCAGTTGCTGGTTCTGAATTCAGCATGTTTGATTGCTTGGCCACGTGTAATTTACTGCTGAATTTTGCGTTTTGTGGAAATATTTACTGTAGTTTCTTTACAGTGTGGGCAGACAACGGTGACAGCATAAGCGAACAATATGCTGGAACGGCTGCCTTGAAGTCAGATTTTGTCAGGTAATAGCTATCTTTTGGTTGGCCAAGAATGAGCCATAGTATTTCTGAAGATTCGATTGGTTGAATTTCTGAAACAGTCAGAAATAACTCAGGTGTTTCTCCGTGCGCCGCGCTGTGAATCAAAAAAAAAACTTTTAGATAACGCAAACAGCTCTCGTGATTTTTTGTATGTGTAAAATTTCTCTTTGTGGGAGTTTTATTTTCTGCACCAATAGATATCGAAGTCGAACCCTGATAGGACAATTGGACGATTTGAAAAAGACATTTTACAGATGGTGGATCAACAATTTTTGCGACGGTTTTAGGCAAGATTCTTACGATTTCATGCTCGGCCGTTATCCAATCGATCATGAAAATCCAATGAAATATAGCTTGCATACGTGGAGGAAGAGACATTACGTAAGTTCTCGCCTCACCTCAAAGGAAGTGTCTGTTTTTCTCGAAGTGCCTGTATTTTTTGTATGATTTTCTGCTGAAACCATGTATCACACAGGACTGATAATTAATTAGCATACTCAACTAATCTTTAACAACTTTTCGAGTAAATAAATCTGTCGTAGCGTAAACGATGTGTATGACAGTGCTAATTATTGTCGTGTTTTATTTATAAGCATTTTATGAAAAAATACATTGAGCCGAACAGGAAACAAACTTTAAAAAATCGAAAATATGTGGTAAGTAGGCTTCAGATGGATTTTTTAAAATTTCCCGTGTGATTTCGACTTCACCTATAACTCAAAGTTTTTCAGAGACGTTAGGATGACAAAAATTTAAATCTTTTGATTATGTTCATGTTTTGCACTGGTCAACGTATAATACCCGGTTTCGCATATCAAAAGAAAGATTCCGAAAATTTGCTCTAGAATACTACCTTATCACCAGCATTACAGCAATCATCGGAGTTGAAAATTTAATTAAGCTCACCAACGATCAACAATAATATATCGATATTTTTCAGGCTTGGTTGACGATCATCTTACTTCTGATTTGCTACGTGACGTCGCGCTGTTGTTCAGGTGAATTTCATGACTTGCTTTTAAGGTAGAAAGCAGATACTATTTTGCATTTTCACCATTCCTACTTAATCATGCGTCGCGTAGGACAGGGAATTTGTGAGCCTGCTCATCTAACCGTCACTATCTTTTGAGCAAAAAACCTACAGTAAAAGCATGCATAGACGATTTTGGGATGGTTATTATTTTTTGCCATTTTTCAATTTACGAGCATTTAAAAAAAACTATAGACAGTAAGAAAATCTTGTGTTTTTTTGAATTTTCGCACCTTTAGCAAGATTCGTTTTTCATCAAAGTGTGTGTAATAGTACCCCTGATTTTCAGATGAAACCCATATCCGTTTTTGGGCCTGGGCTTTATTTGCGACGGTGCCCTTTCTGTACTTTTTCCGATATCAACTGGCCTCTAGACCACATTTAGGGAATGACTAACGAGACGACATCGCTATGCTTGTTTTTGAACTTTTTAGACGAATTTATTTGAATATTCGATAATAAAGTTAATTGAACATCAAATATAGTCTCATAACCGACTCTCTTGTACCTCTTTCTGAAAGTGGAGTGATGATTTTCTGACTTACGTTATTCTATCATCAACGCACCGAGTAATCATTAATGATGAAGTTGATATTATTGAACAGGTTATCAATCTTGTGTTGTGTTGTGGATTGGTATGTGAAGTGTAAATTCGTATGAGTAGGCATGCATAGCAGTCGATTCCCGACAATTTGGAAGGTTTACTACAATATTAAATTTCGTATTACTCCATCTTCTGAAAGATGAAAAAAGCGTGGAACAGTCTGTTTTTTTAAATGAAAAAAAGAGTGTGACGAATCCTGAAAAGATTAGAAAAAGGGCAGTTCTAAAATCAAAATTCTCTTGTAGCGGGCGGAAACGAGAAAAGTTCAAAATTCTTTGATGGAGTTTCAGATTAAAAGACTGCTATCACCACTTATACTCTATTCATTCTGAACTGATAGATGCATCGATCCAATGAAATTAGTTCAATGTGGAAAAAACCGGCAAGCTTTTATTACTGTAATCAATGAAAAATGTTTTTCGTCGGTGAGCGGCAAACAGAACAGCTGAAATTTTGATTCAACAACCTGGTTGAGTAAGGTATCGACGCAGTTCTGTCCAAATTGACAATTCGTAAGCATGATGTTTTTCAATGATATTGGTTTTTCCAATCCTCAAGAAGAAATTTAGCGTTTTTCTACAGTAAAAAGTTTTACACTAAGTGGAAGTTGCGCATCGAATTGAACCTACTTTTTGTTTTCGCTGCATCTATCATTTTAAATTCAACAAGCTATAATTCTTGCGATAATTCTCATGTTCCGATGATCATCGCAGAAACAACTGAAATGGGCTTTATGCTTATTTTCAAAGTTGAAATTTCAGATGCCTCACACATTGTTTTTATGGGATTTTTCTTTTTTTTAGTTTCAGGTCATTCCGCGCCAAGTGGTCCAGGCTATTTCATATTTCGATCAAATTTTGTGTAGATGTCACCCAAGGCCCTAAATCACCTTCAGCAAAATTTTTTTTCTAAAACCCAAAAGTGCGGCAGGTATGGGATTTTTCGTAGACTGCTTTTTTGAAATATTTCAAATTTAATAAATTGCCTACTTTCGGGCCTGTCACTGTACAAATTATACGCTGTCACTATACAAATCTAGCTCGAAATTCGAAAACTTTCAGCTTTGAATAATTTTTGGCTCTGATTTTAACTAATGCTATTCAGAACATTGCCCATCTCCTAATTCTTTCGAAAAAATAGTGAAAGACAGTCATAAAATCGACACTAGCGCACTTCGTTCTCGAAAGTTTTGGGTTTCACTGCTGATGCGTTGTCAATGCTCCACATAGGTTTGAATTTGCGGTAAAATTCAGAATATACAAATACGTAAGCTTTTGAAACACAAATAGGAAAAATACATTGTCCTCTTTTTTATTTTCCATTTGGTTCGAAAGAGCTCTATGTCCTTTATAAGAAGCTTTAAAATGTCATCCTTCGAGCATAAAAATTTTCATGCGTCCAAAATAGAAAATACTGGAAATTTCCCGCGTTTCGAGCTTTATTCCGAATTATTCATAATTCTCGATTCCTGGTGCGCGATTAGGAAATGACGTCGTCTTGAATTATGCTTATGGCATGTAAAAATCAACATAGGTAAACAGGGTTGACAAGACCATATATAGTTTCTTTGGTTTTTTCCTGTTTGGGTTTATTAAAAAAAAACAAGGAAATCATAAAATTCTTGGTGCTTTGGTTTCTTTCTTAAATCACTCAGAAATTATTTTTTCACATCATTCGATCTTCCAGACTCTTATTGGTGTCTGCATAGGCCATCAAAACAAGATCAAGTCATGCTTTTTGGCGTCTCTAAATATTTTTTCTGCTGTCGAGCAAAAATTTTCTGGGATGAAATTTTTTTTCTCAGCGAAAAAAAATTTTCCTTGGCGAAAATTTTTTGTTCCTGATTTTGCCGGTCTCGGCCAACGCAGGTGCCCGAGTTCGGCAAGTGCTATTACTGCAACTTGTTGCCGACCTCGTCCAGTTGCCGGTCTGGGCCGATGCAGGTGCCCGAGGCCGGCAAAATGAAAATTTGAAGTTTTCATCACGGAAAAAATTTTTTCTTAAAAAATTTTTTTTCTTGATTTTGCCAGTGTCTGGTCCACCGTACAATCCTGCCTCCAAAAATTTGATTTTTTCATTAGTAGTAGTGAATCTACCCAACGCAAAAATGATTTCAGCGAAAAACTGGTAGAGCAAAAACGAATATATTCGAAATTGTTTTTTTTTTAATTTTAGCGGGTATACGTACTCATTTTCCTATAGCCAGAAAGGCAGGCTTTAAGTGAGGCGCTGTTTTGGTGCTTTTTACCGCCTAGTGGAGGTCACATTCCACAGGCTGGCCTCTGCCGACAAGCAGTACACAATTTATTTACCCCACGAGTATGAAAGGCTGTCTCCCTGGGCCAGCTATCAGAAATTCAAATTCGGGTTACACCCGGAATCGTACCTGATTCTTGAGACCTGCAGTCAGAGGCGATAACCACTAGACCAAGACAGCTCTCACACCTTCCAAACTTACTGACTACTAATTTACAGATCTTGAAAGTAGGTCGACATTGATAGCAAAGAATTTTGAAATGAGAATAATCTACTGTAGCAAAGGTAGTCAAAAAATTTGAAATTCAAAAAATTTTCAGCGTTTAGGGTAAACCACCGTTTTTTTCCCTGAAATGGGGTCTTTTGAGGAAAAAAATTTCGGAATGAGGAAAAAAATTTTGGGTATGGTTCTCATTGTGGAAAAAAATTTGGGGAATTCAAAACCTAAAAGATACGTTTTGGTGGACTTGAAAAGGTAAAAATCCCAAAATTTTCCGGCGCTTCGCGGCTGGTATAATAATAACTATTTTCTATCAGGCGCGGCCTTTAGCATATCTACTTCGACTTACTATTTAATCCTCAACAGTTTCTATCAATCAAGTTAGCTCGTTTCATTTTCTAATCGTTAACAGTCCATTATGTCACCCAAAATTGAGATTTTTCATCAATTCTCTCAATTTTTTCTCACGATGCTTGGAATTTTTTAAACGTTTGCAACCTAAAATTTTGCGTTCAGTGAAGATGGAAATTGAAGACATCATTCTAGACTGCGATTTTAGAACTTCTGTTCATGAATATCTGTTGGAGAGATTTATTTTCCAGCGTTTTAAAATATAAAAACCCGAAAATTTTTCCGGCGCTACGCGCCGGAATGGGGAACAAGTTACACTTCATCAGTCTGATTTTAATTTATTTCTCAACGTTTTGAAGGTTCATTTTCCAGCGTTTCAGAGAGTGAAAATCCAAAAATTTTTCCGGCGCTCCGCGCCGGATCAAAACTAAATAATAAGTCCTAATCCTAACCACAGAAATGTTAATAGCGGATAAATTCCTCAGAACTCTATCGTTAACATGCTTCACCCGCTTCTGTAGAACACCAATATATTCTTCATGAGCTCATTTCGACTAGCATAACCAGAATTTTCTCAATTTTTTTCCTCATTTTTGCAGGTTTCTGACTCAAAATACAACAAAATGCGTCGGTATGCTCCTAAAAAACATAAAAAAGCATCTGTAGCCACATTATAAACGTTTTTTAAAATGTGGAAAATTTTTGGAAAATGAGGAAAAAAATTTTGGGTCCGGTTCTCATGTGGAAAAAATCTTCGAGGATAAAAAACGGTGGGGTAAATCACGTTACATTGGACCACCGTTTTTTTCCTCGAAGATTTTTTCCACATGAGAACCGGTCCCAAAATTTTTTTCCTCATTTCCCAAAAATTTTCCACATTTTTAAAAACTTTTATAATGTGCCTACGGATGCTTTTTTATGCATTTTAGGAAGATTACCCAAGCATTTTGATGCTTTTGGATTCAGAAACCTGCAAAAATTACGAAAAAATTGAGAAAATTCTGGTTATGTTAGTCAAAATGAGCTGATGAAGAATATATTGGTGTTCTACCAGAGCAAAGAAAGCATTTTAACGACAGAGTTGTCATGAATGTATCCTTTTTCAATATTTCTGTGGTTCCAATTAAGATTATCCAATTTAAGGTAAAGTGGGATGACTTTGATCAGGGGCGACTTTGATCAGAGTATGCCATTTGATAACTATTTGAGATCAGCAGGTCATTTTTGCATTGTAGACAACCCCTGCTGTGAGGTTGTCTACACAGCAAAAATGACCTGCTGATCTCGTTATCAAATGCCATGCTCTGATCAAAGTCACCCCACTTTACCTTATTTAATTCTTAGTCCGGCGCGGAGCGCCAGAAAACTTTTTGAATTTTCACATTCAAAAACGCTGGAAATTGAACCTTCACAACGTTGGGAAATAAATTAAAATCCGACAGATGAAGTATAATTTGTTCCCCATTCCGGCGCGGAGCGCCGCAAAATTTTTTCAGTTTTTATATTATAAAACGCTGAAAAATAAATCTCTCTAATGGATATTCGTCAATTCGTGAATAGAAGTTCTAAAATCACAGTCTAGAATGATGTCTTCAATTTCCATTTTCAATAAACCCAAAAGTTTATGTTAAAAATGTTGGAAAAATTCGAAGCATCGAGAGAAAAAATTGAGAGAATTGATGAAAAATTGTTTTTTCAGCGAAATACTGACTGTTAACGATTAGAAAATGAGATGAGCTAACTTGATTGACAGAAACTGTTGATAATTAGTTAGTAAGTGGAAGTAGATATGCTAACGGCCGCGCCTGATAGAAAATAATGATTATTATACCTCTGAACGGCGCGAAGCGCCGGAAAATTTTGAGATTTTGACCTTTTAAAGTCCACTAAAACGCATCTTTTCGATTTTGAATTCCTCAAATTTTTTTCCACGATGAGAACCATACCCAGAATTTTTTTTCCTCATTTTCAAATTTTTTTCTCAAAAGACCTCATTTTAGGAAAAAACGGTGCATTGGACACATTCAAAGATTGGACACTTTTTTCGAAGTGTTGTATCTTAATGAATATTGGTCTTTAAGTAAATATGTTGGGATATTTAGGTTGAGAAACACTCCTTTTATAAAACTATGCTGTGTTTGAATTATTTGTTTAATTTTTTTTTAAATAATCTTCCTTTTTGCGCTTCGGCCCGAGAAATATCGAACTTTGAATGGTAAGAACTTTATTTATCCAATTTTATATGGCCACTACGCCCACTTTTTTTGGGGTTATTTTATGTGCTTAATCAGAATATCTACATGGACTTAACTAAAAATGCTTTAAATATTGGTTTTTTATCTCATATTGTTTTACCAAACATTGGACAGCAATTTTTTCGCATTCCCTAAGGAGTTGCGAATATTTTTAAACCATTATTCTTGCATCTAGGTTTTTTTGCTTCTACTGGGTATATGTTTTAGGTGATATTTGTATTAGTTAATGCTTCTGCACATACCTGTAAAAGGTCCGACCAGTGGGGGGGGGGAGTAAATCCGAAATTTTGGGCGAGGGTGTCGAAAAAAGTCGAAATTTTTCCCAAAAAGGCCAAAAACATACACTTTTTTGCCAATTTTTTCTAATTTTTTTCAAACTGGGAGCGTTGGGTAATACGGTTGGCCAAGTTGGGGGTTCTAGGACAATTCACCCCCAGTAATTTGCCCCCGGCAATGCGTCCCCCACAATTCGCTCCTTGTAATTCGCCACCACTGCAGTTCGCCCCGGACAATTCGCCCCTAACACAATTCGCCCCTGAGTAACTCCCCCCCCCCAGTAATTCGCCCCTGAGTAACTCGCCCCTGGTACTATACTTACCTAGGTTTTAGATTTAAAAGCAACTCCATGATATGTTATGTAATTTATCTCCGGACATTTCCCCTATTAGGTAACCATATTTTATGTGAAACATAAAGGAGATGAAAAGATGATTTTTCACTTCGCCCTGTCACCTCTGTTTTCCCTTTTACTCTTTTTTTACATTGTCTTTTTTCTTTTCTTTTCTGGTTGCATACATATTTTCTTTTTCCAACTTCATTTCTTGTAACTTTTTATCGGGATCTATAGAGAGCAATAAAGATTATGACAAAGTATTTTAATTATTCTATGTGTGACTCTATTGTGTTCTTCACTGTCTTTTTTGTGACAACTTTGCGGTGTACCAAAAACAAAAAAGAATAAAAAAAATGTTGCACGTTAAAATTCTGCCTAAATTTTCTCGAGTATTCACGCCATCAGACTAAAATTTGGCATGGTTTCTGGGGATTAGGACACCATCATTACAAACTTGAAAAAATATGAATATTTGTAAATTGCCAGTGTTGAGATTTTTCACACATTTTTGGTCGACATTGATCATTTTCAGCCAGCCAAACTTTAGCTGCAAGCCTTCGTTTTAAACTTGAAGCCACACATTTTGTTTCAAGTTGAAAAAACAACTGGTTACTTTATTTCCTGGGAACTACTGCTCATATGCCTCTAGTGATGACTGTACGAGTAAAAAAGGCTTATAGTGACTTAGCACTAACCGCACCAGTAAAAAAATCTTATATTCAAAGAAAAAAAATCATTTGTGGACCTTTATTTGGAACATTGCTGTACAGATCATTTTCTTCTTGTACATAATACTTGCACTCTGCATGCAGAATTCATAAATAAACATGCTATTTCGGCTGGGAAAAATGTCTAGGTTTTGTGCATGGATGTGTAGAAATGCTATTACATAACTGCTAACAACCTAGTGGAGTTATTTTTAAATCTGAATTTTTAAAATTAAAAAACAGTGAATTGGGGGCCAGTTACTGGGGGCGAATTGCTCAGGGTCGGTGGCGAATTACCAGGGACGAATTACTGGGGGCGAATTGTCCGTATCCCAAGTTGGGGGGGGGGTCCCCCAATCCGCCCCCCAATTACAGGTATGCTTCTGCACTTTTTGGCCAACTTGTGAATTGTTTTGCGTTTTTTCGTGTTTTTTTGTTCTAGCAGGAAAAAATGTCTCCTGATGTCATATGAGCGTTTGAGACTTATAGTTCGACGAAAATGAACGATGTCGTTCAAAAAGTGGCCAAGTAAAGTTCAAATTATACGTTAGTCTGTAATAATTGTTTAGCTCAAAGTTTCGATAAATCTTGTGTTTTTATATGACTGTTTTACTATAATCGACACTTGAATGAAAAAAAAATTTTGCTGTCCGATGTTAGGTAGGAGCCCGCCGAAACATTGGACTCGTAGTACGTTTTTAAAAAAGGCCCACATCTCCAGAGGAAAAAGCAGCTGTTGTATAACATTTTGCCATTTTATCGGGGGATGGTGTGTCCAATTCTCTTAAAAAAATTCTCTTTGTTTCTCACATCGCTGGACCATTGAAGGGCAAAGAGCGTCCAATGTAATGTGTTTTACCCTATGCCATGCCAATCACCGTTTTTCCTCAAATGGGGTCTTTTGAGACAGAAAATTTGGAAATCAGGAAAAAAATTTTAGGCATGGTTCTCATTGTGGAAAAAAATTTTGGGGAATTCAAAATCGAAAAGATGCATTTTTGGTAACCGTAGAAAGTCAAAATCTCAAAGTTTTCCGGCGCTTGTCGCCTGTCATAGGTACCCACTGTTTTTTTCACATTTGCGCTATAATGTGGAAAAAAATCTGGAATGTGGAAAATTTTTTTGAGGTCTTTCCTCGAATGTGGAACAAAAATTGGGTCTTTTTAACAATTTTACCCCCACCGTTTTTTTTTGTTTTTACGCTTTTCCTGTTCTTTTTGTAAATTGTTAAAAAGGTCCGATTTCTGTGACTAGTGAGTAGACATTAATTTTTCCTTTAAAATTTTCCTTAGGCTTAGGCTTAGGGTACAGGAGCTGCGCCCGAAGGGCGCAGCGCTGTTTGGGCTCTTCCAAATGAAGTTGTTTAGTTAAAATAGTAAACATGCTTGGTCAAATGATTATTTTCAGTCTTGTTTAGTTGTGCCTGCTTGGTCGAGTGGATATGACACTTGCCTTTGAAACACCAGATTCTGACTTCGACTCCAGTTGCTACGTAAATTTTCTCAAGTTTCTGTCCTTTCTTACACAGGAAAAGCGTGAAAAACAAAAAAAAAACGGTGGGGGTAAAATTGTTAAAAAGGTCCGAAAAATTTTGTTGAGAGTGGCCAAAGCAGCCAGCTCAACTCCGAATTGTTGCAAAAAGTGAGCGCCTTTCCTGTTGCTCGGTTAGCTCAGTTGGTTAGAGTGTGCGGACGGAAGGCGCAAGGTCCTGGGTTCAAGTCCCGGACCGAGCCTAACTTTTACTGAAGTCCCGAGTAGCAGGAACAGGTTGCCTCAACAGTGGTGGCCCTTGATGGTCCGCCAAACTCGATGGCGGAGGGATGTTGAGAGTGGCCAAACAGCGATCGACTGGGTACCCGGGCCCGGCCGGTCTTGCCAGGACTGGGCCCGGGGGGCCCAGTCCAAATATTACCGGGTATCAGGCTCAAAATTTTGCATGCTATTTTTTGATATCTCGTAAAATGGAATAAACGGTGTGTAACATTAAAGTTGTTCCATTCATTTTATATACTGTCTATTTGCGTTAATTACAATAAAATGTTTACAATTGAATTTCGGCAAATAAATATGGTAAATATCGTAAAAAAGGTTTTCATCTTCTCTTTCCTGTTTGCGTTTTCACTTTTTATATTTTATTTTGTTTAAGATTGTTTTATAAAGTCATCTGATTTTACATTTACATAAACCTATTTTTATTTACAGCTTAATTAACTTATATATTTTTATTGATAATATGTCGTCTGCTTTGTGGATGTTCTTCGATTTAAAATCCAACGATAATATGCATAACATTAAAATTATATCAAATTTAAGAAAATCATCAGGATTCTGGACTTCTTTATATGATTTCATATTTCGGGTACATGTGTTGAACATGTTTTTTTCTTTTTTCTTATTTTTATATTTATTCAATTCCGATTGTTAAAATAAACGTTCATTTAAACTTAATTTTCGATTCCGACTTTTAGATAAATATTAAATGCATATATTATATGTTAAATACATATTACGTAATAAGCACGGGCCCGGACCCGGGCCCAGTAAATTATCGAAGCCCGGGCCCGGTAAAATTTTGAGCCCGGTCGATCGGTGTGGCCAAAGCAGCCACCTCAACTACGAATTGTTGCAAAAAGAGAGCGCCTTTCCCGCTGCTCAGTTAGCTCAGTTGGTTATAGTGTGCGGACGGTAGCCGCAAGGTCCTGGGTTCAAGTCCCAGACCGAGCCTAACTTTTACTGAAGCCCCGAGTGGCGGGAAAAGGTTGCCTCAACAATTTGGGGTTTTCATATTGAAAAGATGCATTTTGTGCATCACAGGAGGTTATTTATTACCAAGCCCAGGCGCGGCTTTTAGCATGTCTACCTTAACTTACCATTTAATCTTTAATAGTTTTTATCATCTTAAACCTATTATTCCATGTTTAATTGGCAATCTTGAATATTATATCTTTATATTTAATGAAGATCCGCATTTTTTCCTTCATAGATTTTTTGAGAACGATCAACATGTAACCTTAGAAAATGAAAATCCAAAAAATTTTCCCGCACTCCGCGCCGGACTAAAAATTAAATAAAATTGGATAATCCTAATCGGAATCACAAAAAGGTTGATAACGGATAAATTCATGAAAACTCTGTCGTTAGAATGCTTCCTCTGCTCATGTAGAACACCAATATTTTCTTCATCAGCTCATTTTGACTAACCTAAAAAAAATTTTCGCAATTTTTGCAGGTTTCTGACTCTAAAAACATCAAAATGCTTGGGTATGCTCTTCGAATGCATAAAAAATCATCCGTAGCCATCATTTTTTAAACGTCTTTAAAAATGTGAGAATTTTTGGAAAATGTGGAAAAAAATTTTAGGTCCGGTTCTCATGTGGAAAAAATCTTCGAGGAAAAAAAGGTGATCCAAGCACTTATAAATTAAGTGAAAATAAGTCGTCTTTACTGCAAAAATGATTTTTGTTTTATTCAGTAAATTTTAAAAAAATTTGGAAAATTCCCCCCTTTTTTAAAAATCCTGTGTACGGGTATATGTGGGTACAATATATTCATTACTTTGTATCAGGCGCGGTCGTTAGCATATCTACAACAGCCATTTACTAATTAACCCTCAAAAGTCAATCAATGGAGTAATTTAACTTTGTCTCATTTTGTAAGTAGTTTAGCTCTCCGTCTTGTTCGCAAAATCATACGGGTCATTATTCATTCATGCTCAATTAGCGGAAACGATTCCTGAAGGCGTGGGATATTGCTGAAGATTGACCGATTTCAATATTTTAGAATATGCCTTCCACAAATGTGGGAAAAATACATTTTGGTGCATTTTAGAAGATCCAAATCTCAAAAATTAACTTTAATAATCATTATTATTCATTACCAAGCTCAGGCGCGGCTTTTAGCATGTCTATTTTCCGTACCTGTAAGAGGTCCGACTTGTTGGGGGGGGGGGGGGGGGGGGTCGAAAAAAGTCGAGATTTTTCCCAAAAAGGCCAAAAAAGGCAATTTTTTCCAATTTTTTCAAGTCTGGGGGGAGGTTGGGTACAGGGTTGGCCAAGTTAGAGAGGGTTCCCCCAACCCCCCTCCAATTGCAGGTATGCTACCTTCACTTACCATTTAATCTTCAATAGTTTTCATCATCTTGAACGTATTGTCTCATGTTTTAATTGGTAATCTTCAATATTTTATCCTGATATTTAATGAATATCCCCATTTTTTCTTGTCATATTTTTTTAGAAAGATCAACACGTCAAATTTCTAAACTTTTCGAAGCGATTTTTCCTTTCTTAACGTAAAATGAATCCAAAAGCTTCATGGAAGTAGTTTTCGAAAATTTATACTATTCTTACTCACATATTTTCGGCCAAATTTATAAAAGTTTATGCATCAATCACTGGTTTAAAAATTTTCAAAATGATAAAATTCTGGAACTTACGATTTTTGGACACAAAATTCAAACCTAATTTTAGAGATATATGTTCGAAAAATTGATCATCAGAATGCTTAAAAAAGCTATAAAACAGTTAAAGAAAGCATCTATGACAGTGTTTTTTCTGCACAGTGCAGACTTTTTAGGCTTCGTGCAGAATTTTCTTTATGATTTCTGCACTGGTGCAGAATTTTTTGAGTCATGTGTTAGATCACATATAATTTTCTATAATGTGTCAGTCATTGATTCAGAATTTTTAAAATCAAAATCTGGATGATATGTGTACGCACTTCTGATATCAATCAATTACACGTTTAATTTGCTGTTTCCCTATATTCACTATTATTGTATTGTTACAGGCGAAAAAAGTTCCTACGGCTACCATATGGCTAGCCATTGGATTGGAAAATCCTGGGGGGGGGGGCGGCTAGCCATATGGTCGACAATTTCTGGGGGGGGGGGTTCCATAGCACTTCCCCCCAATTACATGTATGATTGTAAATATCGCCATGATCTGTTGAAATATGAATTCTGTTGTCGGGTAGTCCGGACTTGGAATTGTTTTCATGAAAGTAAGTACTGTAAATGCTAGTAGTACAACAAATTTTTCTGGTAGACTTAAAAGGATAAGTCTGATCTTTCTTAGAGGTGTAACTTAATTCGCTAATATCTATAGATGTTACGCCTTTCACGTATATTTATCATAGGTGATGTGGTAGGGTCAACCTATAATATACTTGGCCCCCTAAAATCTGACTAACCCCTTAGAGCAAAAAAGGTTATAGAGAGATGAGGTTTTTTGCATAATATCTGCCATATGGGCTAACATAGCATACCTGTAATTCAGGGGGTTGGTCAACCCTGTATCCAACCCTCCGCCCAAACTTGCAAAAATTGGAAAAAATTAGGAAAAAAGTTGCATTTTTGGAAAATTTTCGAAATTTTTTAGACTTTTTTGGGGGTTTTTCGACCCCCTCCCCAAAATTTTGAAAATGTTGGGACCTCCACCCCAAAATTTTGGATTTACCCTCGCCCCCAACTGGTCGGATCTCTTACAGGTATGAAACATAGGGGTGGTCATTGGGGGTCTATAATCAAATGGTGTTCGGTGGGGCGCCAAAACATGCAAAAAAACGGCCTTTTTTAGGGCCCCCAGTTGCAGTAGGTTCCTCAATGGATATGCCTTCCTGGACCTCGATACTTTTACCCGTGCATCTATCAAGTGTCTTCTCGAAACGTTTTTTTTTATTTTTTGAAAATATGGATTTGGTCAAGAGTTGAGTTAAGATCAGGGGCTAGTTTTGAAGCATTTTTGAATACGAACGAATCTAGAAAAGCTTTTTCAAAAATTTTACTTTGTTTTTCAATCTTTTCAATTTGTAACTTATATTAGCTCAATCAATAAAGGCACTAGAAGCATAATTTTTTGATTTGGAGCATTTTAACATATTTACAACAAATAAATGTATGAAGAGATATTTTTAATTTTCGTAAATAAAAATTTTTCGAGTTTTTGAAAGTTGTGTGGCAGGTATAGACGCTAAAAGTGTGTGTAAATGGCCTGCATCCTAATGTCTTGGAGCCAATTTCAATCTTGAAACCTATCTATTACGGTGCGCATGAATGGCTTCATATTTTGATTTTATTTATACCAGAGTCTTAAGTTATTTACTTTGGCAAGTTCGGGATATTGCTTTTCTTTCAATCGCCAAAAGACCAATGGATCCGAGTCAGGATGGAGCACACCTTCAGCCAAGTATCCATCTACTTGAGGACGTGCTTTGTTTTCAAAGTTAACTTCATTCAAAGGTGTTTCCATTTCCTGAGGCATCTTCGTTTTTGGCTTCTGAGTGTTTTGAAAGATGCACAGCCTTCAGGTGATCCCATAAACTTTTAGTAGAGCTATTTTTTGTGAGCAGTAGTTTACGACAATAATTGCATCACACTTTGTCAACTGGCACGGAATCAAAATGTTGCCAAATAATAGATTTTTTTGGCATAATAGCAAAGTGAAATTAAACATTAACCTTAAAAAACAGTTATTTTACACATATGATTTCTCAATATTTGTTGTGCCATTTCAACTAATAGAACACAGAATAGATACAGAACAATAAACACACACAAAGAACAGATGAACACAGAACAGATACAGAATGAAGAGAAGTTAGTTCGCATTTTTTGACAGCAGTTTCATTTAAGATTGAGAACACATTTCGTGAACAATTTGCATTGAAAATAAATAGGGACATTTAATCTGCAACAGATAAATCAACTCATGGGCAATGGAACGGTATAAGAAAAACTGCCAAAGACTTAAACTATGCCACATAGTACACTCAGCAGCATTACACGATCTACTCGCCCAGACTTGTCGAAGTTTAACAGTATCATAGGTGGCGCGACAGCGTCAACCTATAATATACTTGGCCCCCAAATTTCATGTCCCCCCCCTCTAGAGCCAAAACGGTCAGAGCTAGAACCTTCGGGTTTTTTGCATAATATCGGGCGTAAGGGCAAACTATGGGGTGCCTTTTGTCATTTCGCCTCTATCTGCAAGTGGTGCTCGGTGGGGCCCCAAAAATAGGTAAAAAACGCACTTTTTAAGGCCCCCCAGTTCCACCATGCCCAGCAATCGGTGTGCCATATCCAACCTCCATACTTCGGACTAAGTATCTTGGGGGTGCAATCTCAAACGCAATTTTTTATTTTTTTAATATATGCCCTCCATTCAATTATATGGTTGCCCAAAGTCCCGGGAGCCGCGAAATTTGACAATTTTGTTATATAAACTTACGGCTTCAAAAAAATAATTTATGCATCATTGGTGCCCGAATTTTTTGCAGTTTCAATTGAACCAGTAGCGTAATTGGGAATATTGGTTCATCGGTTGTCAACCAAAGCGAATTCAATGGACGCATCACTTTACACAAAAAAATCATCATTGATGTAAATGAGGGTACTCCTGTGAATTTTAGGAAGAAGGGGTTTTTGACCATTGGGAATTCGATGGACGCAGTCACTTTACACGAAAAATTATTCCGGGTGCAAACAATCATATTTTCGTGATAATTTTGTGGAAGGGGTTTTCGACCACGGGGAATTTAATGGATACGATCACTGTACACAAAAAAAATATCCCGGGTGTAACCAAGCGTACTTCGTGAATTCTTGGAGGAAGGGGTTTTTGACCGAAGCGAATTCAATGAATGTAGTCACTTTACACAAAAAATCATCATTAATGTAAATTAAGGTACTCCCATGACTTTTTGGAGGAAGGAGTAATTGACCATCGGGAATTCAATGGATGCAGTCATTCTACACGAAAAATTATCTCGAATGTAAACAAGCGTATTTTCGTCATGATTTGTGGCAAGGAGTTTTGGACCACGGGGAATTCAATGAATGTGGTCATTTAACACAAAAAAATTATCCCGTGTGTGAACAAGCATATTTTCGTGATTTTAGTGGCAGATGTTTTCAACCACGGGGAAGTAATGTATTTCTGCGATTTGTGGGGGAAGAGGTTTCTGACCATAGGGAATTCAATTGACACAGTCATTTCACAGCAAAGAATTGTGTATGTAAACAAAGGTATTTCTGCGGTTTTTTGGCTTGACGGGTTCCTGATCATGGGGAATTCAGTGGAATAGCTCATTTTACACTATGTTTACAACGTGTTTTAAGTTCTGTGCAGTTTACACATCTTTTGCTTTTATCCAAAGTGAGAATTGGTAGTTTTAAGATTGTTTTTTTAATTGTTTCTTTGATGTGAAGATGACTAAATTTAAAACTTCAATGTGCCTCTACGAAGGTTTTCGTGCATGGCTGAGGCCCACTAAAAAGAGATGGACTAGTTTATTAGAAAATGCCCTAATGGGGCAGAAAAAAGAACTTGCTTGGATAGTTGCCAACTTGCTTGGATAGTTGCCAAGCTAGAAAACGAAGTGGGCAAGATTTTTGAGATTTTGGGTTAAAGTTGGAAAAAATTCACTTTCGTTATATTGGATTTTCAGTTTTTTCAAAAGAAATTTTCCATGTCTGTGAAAAAGTATCTGCAGCTGAGTGCATCAACACACTTTCCAACCAAACATGTGCATCTCCGAAATTTTGAGGAGGGTACAGGGGTGGACTTTGGTTTTTTGGCGTTTTTTAAAACAAAAAATTTAAAAAAAGTTGGCCAAAAAATTTTTTTTCATATTAAATTTTCCAGTTTCAAAACCCTTGGGGTAATTTGTTCCGCCCATGTCCTCCATCACAAATGTGTGCTTCTAACTGCGTTGTGCCTTTTTTCCAAAATTATTGTCAATAAAACAGGAATCAACTCTGGGAAAGTGAGACATGAAATCCCACTCAGTTTTTTTAGAAAATGCTACAGCACAATGTCTTCTTAGAACTACGTCGATTGTGTAAGATGTGTTTAACTCACTCATTTTATATAACATATCGTATAGAATTTACTCCGTACATAACCAAAGCCCAGTTGCACTAAAGGGGTCTAAGCTCGAGCTCAAAATTTTCTCGAGCAAAAAAGCGACTCGGTTTGATCTCAAGTTCGATATAATTTGAATGTCATCAGGACTGTAACGAGCTCAATGTCGAGATTATAACTATAGTATGCTCGCCATTTTTCAGCCAGTGTGAGAGGTAGAAGTTTTGAATCAGTCGGGAGTTAGAATGCTATTGGTTTACCATTTCTTTACATTTGAAGTCATGTGCATATAATTTTCATATAGAAAAATTTTACTGTTGTTGATGCCAGGGGAAGGAAAAAATGCATGATGCTGCAGAATATACTTTTTCACAGACATGGAAAATTTTTTTTGAGAAAGAATGAAAATCCAATATAACGAAAGTGAATTTTTTCCAACTTTGACCCAAGTTCTCAAAAATCTAGTCCACTTCTTTTTCTACCATGGCAATTGCCGAAGCAAGTATATTCTCCTTTTTTCTGCCCCATCGGGGCATTTTCTAATAAACTAGTTATGATATGATTGTGCTTTTTTAATCTTCGTTAATCATTACTTGCAATGCACCCGAACTTTGTCACGAATAGCGTGACCGGACTTTAGAGCGCAGGACAATAGAGCCCAGATATTAAAGGGAATTTTTTAAAACTGATTTCTCCGAACCGATGTTTCCTGGTCTGCAATGAACGCCAATTTTAAATTGTTTTTGATTGAACATGAAAAAGAAATATTTACTGGATAAAAAATGTAAAAAGAAAGAGTACTAGTATTAAGAGAGTGGATAAACAATGTGATATAAAAAGAATGAAATAAAAAAACAAGAAAATGAAAACAAAGAGAAAAAAGATATTATTAAAAGAATAGGAAAAAAGTAAAAATGGCGAAATAAGAAAAAAATAAAAATAAAGAACAAAAGATAGGAAAAATACTCCGTGGTGGAAGAATATACTGACATTAACTTCTTCAGGGTCATGGAGAAATGTGAAGAATTAGCATTTTTGAGCTGGAAAATAATTATTTTTTCAAATTATTTCATTCTTGGTGTTTTTATTTTGCTCTGATCTAATGTTTATTGTCCTGCTCTCTAATATTCTCGCTCTCATGTTTCTATGCTCTAATGTCCTCGCCCCTGCGCTCTAATGTCTCGATAGCAACGAATATTGTTTTAAATTTTTTACGTTTTTATATTTAAATTTTTTTTAAACATCTTCTCTTTGTTGAACATTTATGTTTTGTCTTGATTTGTAATAGATCTTCACTGGAATCAGCATTATCGATCATGGCATTTATTCCACCATACATTTTCCCGGATATTTCGGTACAGTCAGTTGAATCAAATGTGATAAATTTGAACGAAAATTGTGATACTGAAGCTGAATTAACAAATATGGAGACTTTACATAAGGAGAAAGTGAGTTGAACTTGCTTTGTATTACCAGGATAATTTTTGCCCACACTGTTTCCAGCCTGTATGTTTATTGAATCGGGTGAAATGATTTTTATCGGAAATTTTCAGCAGTTACTCCGCTTGTTTCTGTCAAAATTCCGTATAAGTTTACCTTTCACAAGAATGCAGTTGTTTCCAATCATTTGTCATATTGTGGTTGCTTTTCAGGTGAATTTCGTTGTGAAACAATACGCAGATGTGATTCCCGCTGGAAAAAGTCACGTAAGTGAAGAACAGAAAACTAAATTCGCAAAAATTTTCTGGTGTTTGAATCTTTTTCGTTAGTGATTTCAGATTTGTTTACTTAAGTTAAATCCGCGTGAAAATAAAAAATGATTAGTTCTAAGCTCGTTTCGCTAGCACTGGCAAATTTTCTGTGTTCTGTAATTATTGTAGTTAGAAACCAATAATCTTCAGTTGAAGTATCTTGTATGTTGAATTTTGCTTCTGTTTGCAAAAACATGGATTATTCAAAAATTACGCGGAGTTATTTGCAGTAAGAAACAGTAAGAAATCTTGAAAACGATTAATTACACGTTTATAAAAATCTACGTTGCAAGTTGTTCACAGTTTGTAAATTTTGATTCGTTGTATTTTCACAAGATTTGTATTTTCAGATTTCCGATAAGGACAACGAAGACGAAGATGACGAAGACATTGAGGACGACGATGAATTTGAGAGCGCCGACGTTGAAGATTTGGAAGAAATTGATGCTCAAGCTTTGTACGCTGAGGAACCCGACGCTTCCGCTGCGGACACGAATCGACCACCCAGACCACCCGTCTAGAACGTAGTGCTCGAATTTGATTTATGTCATCCCCTAATTTATTTTCCGAATTAAAATCATAAACTTCAGTTGATGTGTAAAAAATACCATCCAGTTTATCGCTGCAAGCTTTTTAACTGTACATCTCTATCCAAATACTGATCTTCATGCTATTATTGAGAATAACCATCAAATTCAGGAGTTCTCTTTGTTAATTTACAGATTTTTGTTCACGTGTTTTCGAACATTTGCAGTAATTTTTTCCTAACTTTTCCAAATATGCTCATACAAATCAACAATCTGCGTACGCCGCCGCTATTTTTCTCAGATTGATTGTAATGTAACGTACCTGCTAAAGCAGTACTGTAAATATGTAGTATACTGTATGTAATAGACATTTATTAGATATTATTTTATTTTCACATTTTATCGTCTCAAGGATGTCTGGGATTCACACCCAAACATTCCTATAAAATTACGTGAAGTACTTTATTTTGATCCGTTCACACCCTGGTAGCCCAATTAAGATGCCCTAATTAATTTGCACAAACGGCAGCTGTTCCCCTAGAACCCACACTAAACTACACATTCCACAGCTACCGTAATCCCCAGTAAAAATCGTAAACAACACCTGCACACAGTAAAATGCGTAGAAGCCCCGCCGTACAGTAGTCTCAAGTGTAACGGTAGCGGCGGCCCCACAAAACATGTGTATACAGAGAAACCGATACAGGAAGCATGCACAGAAGGACAAAGGTGTGGCCAAGCCCACCATAGAAAGCAAGCGAAGCACAGAAAGCATACAGTACCAGAAAAGCATTAGAGAGGCGTAATTAAGAAAGCATAAAAAGCGTAGCAGGAAACGACAATTGGCGGAAGAAGATGGACAGAAGCTCGACCTCCCGCGATGCCCAGGGAGTGGCCAGAATCGCCGTATAAAAGAAGAAGCAAAGCGTGATTTGATCATTCTTATTCTTGTGGTTTTTAGGTTTTGACTTCCGCGCTCGCCCCGTCTTTTTATACATTTGCAAGTGGCCGACTATCCGAAAGCAGCTTAAACCGAGGCCCCCGTTCGTATTATAAATCGAAGCGCGTTTTATTGTCGACGTTCAAGCGACCCTCGATCACCCGTTGTTATTGTAACCGTACGCCAGCACCCCCGTCCTGTTATTTGTCCCCGCCGTATCGACCGGTTAGAAGTAAAGTACCTCACACAAATCTGGTCGTTACATATTTTGGTGACCGTACCGTTACGTTAACCACTGGAACTCCCTGCCCCCAATTAGGTGTACTCTTATCCGGGCATTTAGAAGCATTAGATAATACAGTAGTAATCATTTCCTACAGTAAGACAGTATTCGTAGAAATCAACTGGAAATCCCCTCCAACGAGACATTAAGCGATACATTTAAACGAATACAGCGTGAAGCAAAAATTGAAGCATTTAAGCAGAAATCCCATCGTAAACCAAGAATGACCCACCAAAGGCAAGATCATTTAGGAGAAATCGTTAGAGAACAGATAAATGATTTGTTTTCAGAACATTTTCGTACCCTACGCACACAATTGAATCAGAATACAGTAAACCCTACCCTAATAGACGATCTAAGAACAGCAAACATTCGTAATAACATGGCAAACAATTTCTACGCGAAACCTACAGTATTCACGGGCGGCGTGACCCAACATTTTGGTGAATGGAACAAAAGATTAGAACAATTCATGGCACTCCAAGGCATGAAAGATACAGACATACAGTTAAAGTTGGCATGTTTAGAAATTCATTTAGGAGGAGCCGCATTAGCAAAATTCAAAAGTTTAGCAAATTCCGAAAACCCTCCCCACACATACGAGCAGTATAAAGTCGCATTACAGGCATTTTTCCCAAACAATAGAGATAATGAGCTACATCAACAATTCTTACGCGAAAGAAAACAAAAGCGTTCAGAAACAGTAACAGAATTCTTATTTGATCTAGAACATCTCGCTACCCTCGCCTACCCTAACTTTAATACAGACGCACGAGAAATGATCATAAAACCCCTCTTTGTAGAAGGCATGCAAAACAAAATCAGGGAAGCAATTAAGTATAGAAGGTTCGCAACTCTAAAAGAAATGTCAGACGAAGCAGCTTACTTTGAACAGCAAATTCTTAGAAATGAGTTAAAGTCCAACGCCTTTCCCTTCATACCCCCAAAACCCGAACCCATCTTTTCCCTAACCAAAAATACAGACCAACAGGATCTTTTGCATCAGTTAGAACAACAAGTAAAAGATTTACAGTTGCAGATCAAACAAAAACCTCAACCCCCACCACAGAGTAGCTACAACAATTTCAGTAACAATACTTTCAGCAGGAATAATGCTTACAGGAACAGTACCACCCCCAGGCAACCCACATGCTTCCAGTGTGGACAAATTGGACACGTAGCTCGTAATTGTAAATCAGTAGGCACCCGAAAATCATGTGAAATTTGTTTTCGTAATAATCACAGTACACGTGATTGTAAAAGCTGATGCATCCACTGCTCTCAAACAGGACATAGATCAGATAACTGCCTTTCAAAACCCTACTCCAATTTCCAATGTTTCATATGCAAGCAGAGAGGTCATACAAGCAGATATTGTCCAAATCAGCAAAGTCGTAATATTCAAAACTGCATTGAGTATAGGTAACCCCAACCCCCTCATGGACATTGATGACCTCGCATTTTACTCAAAATTACCCGCCATAACTAACGGCCCTCAGACTACTTTAGGAACTATCATGCCCAACACCCACCGCCGCAGTGACGAATACGTCCTTGATCTGGACGTACCCGATTGGTGCGCCATGTCACCACCCCCCACGCCTGAAGCCAAAAAAATCGAAAAATCGCCGCCCACCATCCCTGTAGGCTACAAGATCCCCCAAAAGCAAGACACTACGCCGCCCACCGCCCCCAAAAC
Source organism: Romanomermis culicivorax (assembly GCA_963922205.1). Taxonomy (NCBI): domain Eukaryota; kingdom Metazoa; phylum Nematoda; class Enoplea; order Mermithida; family Mermithidae; genus Romanomermis; species Romanomermis culicivorax. Next base: position 35,388 of record CAWUHX010000488.1, read on the forward strand.
TCCGTCGAAAACAGGCCGCAACTTGTTATCCCTTCTCCATGGCCTGACCCCTGAACCATACCAATTTCGCCCCCGCCAAACACTTCTACCGACCCCCACAAGTAAGCAAGTCCAAACCCCATCCCATAACTCAACTTCTACAGTTTTACAGAATGTTCAGATTTCAAACCGGCCACCCCCCCAGCGCAAAACCGCAAAACGACAACACCAAAAGCCCCAACACCAAACCGGCCACAACGAAAACATACAGTGCCCCGCCGCCTCCACTAAAACATTCTCTTGGCCGATGTTTTGTATTTTTCTTTGTATAATAATCCCCACATCGTGTCGTGCCCAATTTCAGATGTGTGGAACTTCATTAAGCGGTCACTCAGTCAACATACCGAAACTCGTATCATGCATGCCCCCTTCCACAGTAGACAAACCCGTACAGACATTCGGAAAAATCTATATCCCCTCCACTAAGCCCCACATGACAGACGCATACAAATGCAGTGTTCGCAAACGCAAAATTTGTACTAATACAGGATTTTTTGGATCAAAAGGTATTGTCTTCGACCAAACCGAAATGCAAAATCTAACCCCACATGTTTGTAAGGCAATCGTTATAGACAAAGAACACAATGGTCAAAAATTATACGAAACCCAACCAGGATTTTGGTCAACAAATAACTCCTTAAGCGTAGAATACACATGGTCTTGTACAGACCATTGTACCTCGGTCACTAATGTCATCATAGAAATAGGACAAATAGCATCTTGGAATGGAAAATCTATGACAGGTACATTAGGTGACCTAGGGTCATGCAAACCGACATCAGGTCATTGTGTCACAGCCGACGGATCTATTATCTGGAATGAAACAGCATTTGAAAACTTATGCCCTTTCGAATACAAAAATACACATCCCATCAAACTCACGCAAACACACATGATAATAGAAGAGCTACAAGGTGCATTCTCGGTTAAAAATACAGTTTTTTCGAACCCCAATTGCCCAGAAATCCAAGATAGCATTCTAACCGAACAAGGCATTATTGTACAATTAGACAAAAGCACACCACATCGTAACGCATTTTTAACCCCAAAAACCAACGAAACCCATACTACACTCTACGATTTTGATGATTTTGAACCCATTAACGCGAAACTCAATTATCTAGGAGACAAAATACAGGAATTCGAAATTCAAAATTTCAAAAATGTATGGAGTGAATTATGCAGACAGGCACAACGTCACCTTGATCTCGTATGGCAAATTTTGCGTCTTGATGCAACCCTTGGAGCGCGTGCATTCCTACAGAGAACCGACATCATAGCAGAATTTACAGGAGAAGCTCTCACAGTCTGGCCCTGCAAGCAGGTAAACGCATCCAGAGTCTTTTACAACCATAAAATCAACCAAACATGCTACAAACTTTTGCCCATCCTCGTAGGAACCGAACTCATGTTTTCAAATCCAGGAGGCAACGATTTGACCCCTTTCTCACAAACCGTTGACTGCCATCACATGCATGTAGCCCTTTACAAACAGAATAATACATGGGTCAGTGAAACCGGATCCCCGCATGTCACAAATTTACCTTTAGAAATCGTCTGGAACCAAAATTTCTCCGTTTTTCATTTTAATACACCCGCCATTTTTCATGATCAACTTGCAACTATTTCAACCAACTTACTCTTTTTGAAACAATACATTTACAAAACTCACACACTCGAAAACATTGTCAAAAAACCCGTCAATTACACCGCCCATATGTCTCTCAATTCGGATACAGTTTACAACATGATCTCAGGCACTGGCCAAGCACTCGGAAATACACTCTCTGGCGCCGGTCAAGGCATAGAACATGTAATAACCGGTACCACCCAAAGTCTCACGGACGGATTAAACAATTTACTCAAAGGACCCCTGCAAATCATTATCAATCTCGCCGTTATTACTGTAGTTTTTGCAGGCGTCTTTTATTTGTTTCTCGTTCTTCGAAAATATTTCCCCTCTCCAAAGCATCATGCCACAAATGAACATGCATACGAAATACCATCAAACAACAGACATTTACATGAGACCATTCCCCCATCATTCGGCCATGCTCTTTTAGAATTAGCTAATCGTCGTGGGGCACAAACACAGCAGAAATACGTCCTTGTCGATATTGATACCCCCCGAACTCCTGCGATCGAACTCATTAATCAAATTCACCAATCTGCATCAAATAAGCCACCCCAAAATGTACCTGAGAAACAGTGTTTTTTTTAGCGCGGCGCTAATGAAAATTTTTTGCGCTAATGAAAAATGATAGTCATTAGCGCGGCGTGCTAATGAAAATTTTTGCTGAAACTTTCGAGTTGAAGTTAAAATTTCAAGTGATTCGAAAATGCATTAACATTTAGAAATTCGCAGCTCAGTAGCATAAGGAAGCACTTCTTATAGTACATCATATTAATCCAAATACATGTACTCATGGTTGGATCAAATTCTGAAAAAAATGCCATCGGCTATAAATTCAAAAATTATTATAGTCAAGAAAATAAAAAAAATAAAATGTATTTAAAACAAAAAAATTAAAAAATTTAATAAAAATTAAAAATTCGCTATTTGAATTTGATTATATTCTACAGTAATAAGAAGTCAAGATTTTTTTAACAGACAAACAAAATTAAATCAGTTAGTTGATGAAAAAAAAGTATTCTTTCTCTACCCAATGCCCATAACAATCAAAAGCACAGCACACACACCAAATATGCACAATGCCCAAAATGGAATGTGATGATTTTTGATAACCTGTCTGTACGACATATTACATATTCTACGGATTGACTATACTATGTGTTTTAATCGAAAATCAACGCGCGCGAAAAATTTATTTCTGTGCAGTGTGCACTAACGAAAATTGTTCTGCACTAATGAACTAAATGTTCCATTAGCGCCAGCGCTAACGGGAGTGACGCTAAAAAAAAAAACACTGCTGAGAAACATACCCCTCATATTCCAATCACACTTAACGGCAAATTAATGACAAAAGGCATGATTGACACTGGTGCAGTTTACTCACTCATTGATTCCCGAATCGCTCAAATCCTACAGTTAGACATGAAACCCCCGCTAGTCCAAGCAAAAGCAGCAAATAATCTTCCGATTCACTTTGTAGGGACCACTTTTGTCACAGTGACAGCCCAAACAATCCAGGAAACAATCATGGTCCATGTCCAAAAAGATTGCACAGCAGACATCCTTCTAGGCAAAAACTTTCTCAGTCGATTTTCAGAATACACTATCAACAATCAAAAATCACAGGTCAAATTTGGCAATGTTATACTACCTTGTGATGGCCTAGAATATAGCCCTCTTTCGACCCGTGGTGGAACTTATTTAGACGAGAAATTAGAATTGCCACCCCATACAGTAACCGAATTTACTGTCCCCTTGCCCAAATGGTACTTACAGGTCAAACGGCTTGAATTTACTCCGAAACCCAAGCAGAATCCCAAAGTCCATTTCGCAGCTTGTATCTCGGAAAATCAAAACAATCGCATAGGCATATCCGTCCTGAACACACAAGAAACAGCCCAAATTCTTTATCCTGGAACATGCATTGGTACAGTCTCATGTTACATCTCAAAACAAAATGCTCCCGCTAATCTAACCCCTTCAACGCAAAACCAGCCCAACCGTTTTGATACATTCACATGGTTAAAAGAACATGTCAATTTAACCTCCAGTGACCTCACAGAAACCGAGAAAATGCAACTCCTACGCGCCCTATCGAAGTACCCTACATTATATGCTAAATCCAAAATGGACGTAGGCAGAACCACCCTCGTTTCACATACAATTGACACCAATGGCTCCCAACCCGTACGTAGACAACTTTATCGGACTTCCCCAAAAGAAAAGCAAATCATACAAGCAGAAGTTGAGCAACTCGCAGCAGCACGTGTCATAAGCCAAAGCAATTCCCCATGGTGTACCAACACAGTTTTAGTCCCCAAAAAAGATGAAGGCCATCGCTTATGCATTGATTTTAGAGGCCTCAACAAAGTCACCAAAAAAGATACCTACCCCTTGCCTCGTATAGACAAAATTCTAGACACCCTCCGAGGAATGAAATATTTTACGTCCCTTGACCAATCCAATGCATACTATTCCATTCCCATAGCACAAGCAGACAGAGAAAAAACGGCCTTTAATTGCTCAGCTGGCCAGTATCAATTCAATTACCTCCCTTTTGGACTCACCAATGCCCCAGCCACATTCCAAAGGTTAATGGATGTTATTCTTTCGGGCCTGCAATGGAACACATGCCTTGTATATCTCGATGATGTTTTGGTATTCGCAGACTCTCATGCCCAAATGCTGGAACGTTTAGACACTATTCTTGCCCGATTCTCACAAGCAGGCCTTAAGCTAAACATACAAAAATGCAAATTCTGCCAGCTCCAAGTCCAATACTTAGGCCACGTCATTTCTCAGCAAGGCATTTCACCAGATCCCCATAAGGTACAGGCCATCTATGACATACCCACACCCAAAAGCTCAAAAGAAGTTAAGTCATTCCTTGGCCTACCCTCGTATTATCGCAGATTCATCCCAAATTGCTCTCAAGTTTCTAGCCCACTCACATCGCTACTCAAGAAGAATTCGGAATTTTCCTGGGGCCCCGAACAGCAAAATGCATTCACTAAGCTCAAAGAATTACTCATCCATGCCCCAATACTACAGCATCCCGATTTCACAAAACCGTTTATCCTGCAAACTGACGCCTCAAAACTCGGAATTGGCGCCATTCTCAGTCAACTTGATAGTAAAGGTCAGGATGGCCCCATTGCTTTTGGAAGCCGAACACTAAAACCCGCAGAACGCAACTACCCGATCACTGAGCTGGAAACCCTTGCAGTAGTCGAATTTGTCAAGTATTTCCGCCCTTATCTTTTCCAGCAACATGTTATTGTACGCACTGACCACACAGCAGTTCAGGCAGTCTTACAAAAGGAAAACCCGTCCCCTCGCATTGCCCGTTGGGGATTAGCCCTCTCTGGTATTCAACTCGACATTCGACCTAAGAAAGGCACTGCTAACCGCAACGCAGATGCAGTTTCTCGATTCCCCTCACAGACAGCAAAGCAATCCTTTGATATTGAGCAATTAGAAACCCGTCCCGAAATATCCACCATCAATTCTGTTCTTGAGGCCGAAGCAACTGAACAAGAAGAGCAACAGAAAAACTTCGCCGAACTCCAACGCACTGACCCAACTGTCAAGAGTATTTTAGCAAAAATCGCCCAAAAACACCCCCTTACCCTTATCAAATTCGCAGTGCATCAAAACATTCTCTTCCGTATAGTCGACAAACAGGCAAAAATATACATTCCCAAGTCGCAAGTCCAGCATCTCATCGCCTCACATCATGACAGCAAGTTCACAGGTCATTTTGCAGCCCGGAAAACTTTACACCTGCTCAGACAGAAATATTTTTGGCCCCAAATGAGCCGTGATATCAAACAATACTGCAAAACTTGCCACCCGTGCCAGACACAGAAAGCCCTTAGGCACAAAGTGCATGCAAATCTGGTACCAATTCAGCCGACTGGCCCATTTGATAGAGTCGGTGTTGATTGCACGGGACAGTTACCCCTCACAGAAGACGGCAACCGATTCATTGTCGTTTTCATCGATTATTTCACAAAGTACGTAGAGGCATTCCCGACCCCTGACATCACTGCAGCCACTATTGCCAAGCTATTCGTAACCAAAATTGTTTGCGGTCATGGGTCCCCAAAAATCATCCATTGTGATCGTGGCCCCGATTTTGTATCCGATCTCTTCTCACGGATCACTAGTCTATGCAATACTCAGAAAATTCACACTACCCCATATCATCCCATTGCCAATGGGGAAGTTGAGCGTTGCAACCAAACCCTAGCCACCCGTATCCGCATGTACATCAATTCAAATCACACTGATTGGGATACCTATCTGCCCTATGCCGTTTTTTCGATCAACATTCATAAAAATGATAGCACATCGTATCCCCCATTTGAATTGCTTCACGGTAGGCAAGCTAATCTGCCGTCAGATGCAGCTTTAAACTTTTTCCCCACGTCCTACATGGTTGATTTAGACGATTACGCCCTTCGTGTAAAATCGCATTTTACGGAAGCACTCTCAACCGTGCAGAAAAGTTTGCAAAAAGCCCAAGCCCAATATACCTGTCAGTATAACAAGCATGCTCAGAACATACATTACAAGGCAGGTGATCTTATTATCTACAAAAATCATTCGTGTAAACAAGGGCTGACTCCCAAATTCCTCCCTCGCCAAAACGGACCATATACAGTTACAAATTTCATGTACCCCAATGTTACACTCAAACACCCCCATAAGAATATTACATTTACAGTGCATGTAAACGAAACAACCCCTTTCTACCCTCGGAAAGCAACTATCGAATCTACCCCCACCCCTCCTCAACCTCGAAAGCCTTGAATGAGGACGTTCAACTCCGGAAGGAGGGAAATGTAACGTACCTGCTAAAGCAGTACTGTAAATATGTAGTATACTGTATGTAATAGACATTTATTAGATATTATTTTATTTTCACATTTTATCGTCTCAAGGATGTCTGGGATTCACACCCAAACATTCCTATAAAATTACGTGAAGTACTTTATTTTGATCCGTTCACACCCTGGTAGCCCAATTAAGATGCCCTAATTAATTTGCACAAACGGCAGCTGTTCCCCTAGAACCCACACTAAACTACACATTCCACAGCTACCGTAATCCCCAGTAAAAATCGTAAACAACACCTGCACACAGTAAAATGCCTAGAAGCCCCGCCGTACAGTAGTCTCAAGTGTAACGGTAGCGGCGGCCCCACAAAACATGTGTATACAGAGAAACCGATACAGGAAGCATGCACAGAAGCACAAAGGTGTGGCCAAGCCCACCGTAGAAAGCAAGCGAAGCACAGAAAGCATACAGTACCAGAAAAGCATTAGAGAGGCGTAATTAAGAAAGCATAAAAAGCGTAGCAGGAAACGACGATTGGCGGAAGAAGATGGACAGAAGCTCGACCTCCCGCGACGCCCAGGGAGTGGCCAGAATCGCCGTATAAAAGAAGAAGCAAAGCCTGATTTGATCATTCTTATTCTTGTGGTTTTTACGTTTTGACTTCCGCGCTCGCCCCGTCTTTTTATACATTTGCAAGCGGCCGACTATCCGAAAGCAGCTTAAACCGAGGCCCCCGTTCGTATTATAAATCGAAGCGCGTTTTATTGTCGACGTTCAAGCGACCATGGATCACCCGTTGTTATTGTAACCGTACGCCAGCGCCCCCGTCCCGTTATTTGTCCCCGCCGTATCGACCGATTGGTTAGAAGTAAAGTACCTCACACAAATCTGGTCGTTACAGTAATATAGCAGTCAGAGGACAACAAATTGAAAAAAGTCGAATTATGGTGGACAGCCTACAGGTTTCTTTGGACTTCTTGCTTTTCGAGACGCATTCGAAAATATAGTGCGATCGATATCGAACAATTAGATAGTTTTTGCGGGCTCAGATTTTGATTTACGGTGAATGATCCCGTGAATCACTAGGATACCCTTGATTTTAGAAATTTCATTCAATTTACTGTAAAATTTATAACATGGTACATTTGTAATTGTATTTTGAGGTGGTTATAAATAAATTCAGTCACGAGTTCAGAATTTTGACAAAATATTCATATATTTGCATATAATCGACAGCATGACTTCGTCCGAACCCCCGGCTATAGAAATTACCCGGCAATCACGGTACATTCGGGAGATGGGCGATTCGTGGGCGAAGCCCATACCGCCCCATATTTGCAGGCACGAGTCGGCAACTTCTCTGCTCAAACGACCAGATTTCAACTTGCACATGCTCGCGAATTTCGTCACGTCTTCACCGTTGAGGTGGGCGGCTAAAGAATTGGGCATTCTTAGATATTGGAAAAGTGGAAATTTTCATTATATTCCTACTGCAGTTGTCATATCAGTCCCCAAATTCGAAACTATCCGATTTTTTTGTCGAAAATGGGCAACACATCCTACGGAAAAAGTGATTTATTAATTTAGATGAGCGTTGTATAAACTTTTTCACGGGGAACCATTCTCAGGTGTCTTCGATGTGAATTTCAGGTAAAAACCATTAAATCATTGATCAATATAGACACACTAAGCTTAAAAAATTTTCACCTGTCTATAGAATGAAAGTTTATAGCACAAAATTAGGTCATTTCTACACACATGACTTATTGATCCTCACTAATTCCGACTCGGTTAAGAAGTTGTAGGGTTTTTGGACCAATACGCACAAAAAACAAAAAAATCTAGAACTACGAGTATGAAGGCCGAAAAACAAAGAAATGAGGTTAAGGCAAAATTCAAAAGTTTGAAAAATTGGATGGGCGTTTGCTGAACGTTACAATAAGGTGTCACGGTCATTTTCTACATGAATCACTAAATAGTGATATTTTTTGCGCATCCGATTTCTAAAAAATTACTTACCAACAGCTCGATACAAAAGCGACCTCAAAAGTTCAATTTCGGTCTGCATTTCAGCCAATCTAAATTTTATAACTTGACTATCTAAAACTGTTCGACCGCACAACTTTCTATCGCGCGCGTATTCGATTGTCAGTCGAATAGCACGTTCCAAAGGTAACAATGACGCGGCCACGGCCCATAAACGTTCGATTTGGAATTGTAACATTAAATAAAAGAAACCCATGCCTTTTTGACCGATTATGTTTTTGGTCGTAACATGAACATCTTCGAAGAAAATTTCGGCCGTATCAGAACAATTGAGTCCTAATTTTTTGATGTTTCGGGAAACCGTTACGCCTTAAGCAGAATATTTGTATATTTTGAAAGAAAATCAAAGAAACGGATTCTGAGGTCAAACAGGAATGCTGAGATTGATAGGATCACCCGAAGACTTGTCCAAGATCTCGAATTTTAGAAGTTCACTTGATCACTTGAATTTGAGAAGTTTTGTGCAAAAAATTTAGCTGCAATAAATTCTATAATATGCTCATTCTGAGATGTTTTTCAAAAAACTTCTGATTCCACATTTTGGCGATGTTGCTTTATAGTGCTTACGATCGGCGCTATCAAAAAATCTTATGATATGGCTTTCTCTAGGCTTCTTTCCCATGTGAGCCCGTACTCTATAAAAATTCTGAATTTTAGGGTGATATCTCCAATGTTTCGAAATTTGCGACCTCGATAAACCTATCTCACGTGGATGCTTTAACATTACTCCATTTATGCAAAATGGGACTTACCTCTAGTCTTCATTGGAAGACAAATAAGGCTCTTGTTTTTGTGCGGATTTTTTTCTCCGGGGTTAGTATTGGCTAGCAGGCACATCCAGTCCGCCTGGCATCCATTGGTTATCCACATTTTCGACCCGTTTATGATGAGATCGTCGCCACTGGTTTTGGCCGTCGTTTTTATTGCTATGAAAACAAACACGTAAATTTGGCGGAGTGTCAAGCAAATACAATTTTATAGCTTTACGATTTTTTGCTCGACTATGCGAAGGTTAATCAAAAGTCCGTAAGTTATTACTCAATTATATAGATATGAATCAGTCAGGAACTACCAGATATATCAATACACCTGAAACAGTGACTGTAACACTTGTCTTTGCCGTTCTGCCAGGGATTTTTCGTTCGACTCATTATTCCGTTCTATTTCGATTCGCCGACCATCTCGATTCTCCAACAATTCCGATTCTTCGACTGTAGCGATTCTCCGACCGTTTCGTTTCTCCGTATGCCTCGATTCTTCGACTGTTGCGATTGTCCGACTGTTTCCTCTCTTCGACTGCGATATTTCTTTTTATGTTGCGATTCTTCGACTGTTCCCATTGTCCGACTATGGTATAATATATTTTTAGGCTGTCTCACAATATATTAAAACGCAACTTAGTTAACATATGAATGGAACTGATGATATGTACTGTGCTACTGCATGTAGCCACTGCCTCGCTAAAGCCATCAAACGAAAATTGGTGTCCCATTACAGCCACCAATTATTCAGCAGATGTCTCGCTACACCCACTGTTTCGTTTTAGCCACGAATATTTTTTGTTTTAGTTGATAGCTTTAGCTTTTATATTTTATTACAAACACGGAGGAAAAACAAACATGTTCAAAGCGAAAGAGAACCAATGAGCAAATAAACAAAGACAACGAAAAACCAAGAAGTAGAGAAAAGCAAAATAAAACAATAATAGAGTAATCAAGGAAAGAAAACGAACTAGAAAACAAATTAGTAAGCGAAGGAGAAAGATTTTTAGAAAAATGAGTAAAAAGAAAGATGAAAAGAAAAAAACGAAAGAAAAAGTAACAATAAAAAAGGATTAAAGACGAAGCAAGATAAAAAAGAAAGCGAAGATATACGAAATAAGATTAGAAAAAATTTGCCAGTCTTCTTTCTTTATTTATCTTTTTGTCCTTCCCATTCATATGCTTTTCCACCGTTTTTTTCTAGCTAGCTTCCTCTTCTTCCTTAAAGGCCCATCCATATACTTCGCCGCGAGGTACTGCACGGCGCCGGTTGTTTTTTTTATTTTTTTTTTTATTTTTATTTTTTATTCATACTAACAAGCGGCGCCGCGCGGTACCGCGCGGTGCCTTGTCATACTTCACCGCGCGGTACCACGCGGCGCCGTACGGCGCCACTTTTTTACTTTTGGATTTTGCTCTTGTCAAAAATGCGCATTGCTCGTCTCGACAAATACAAAGTACAAAAAATGAAAAAAAACGAAAAAAATCGAAAAATAAAAAGCGCAAAAGAAAAATGAAATCAATCATTCCTACACGGTGCAGATAGAAGCTTGCAAAAAGCCTACTCTAAAGATTTTGGGCTCTTGCTTCAATTTGCTTCTCATTCCAACGATTAATAGCTCTTGAACTGCAAAGAAATATCAATTTTATATAAATTGATTTTGAAAAATTGAATATACAGGGCGAGCCAAAAAAAGGCGACCGTTGCCGACTTCCATAACTTTTGAACGGATGAAGGTTTTATAACACGGATTGTTACAAGGCCCAAATTTTATGCTCCCAGCATTGATGGTTACTGTACAAACAGAAATTTAGTAATAGTGATAATTTTTTAAAAAGTAAAAGTTGTCCTATTGTGAAAAAAAGTTTTGTAAAGCTGTTTACACACAACAATACTTTGAAAATCATCCAGATTTGTAAGTTGCACGTAATTTAAAGTCAGAAATTTCTTGTTTCAATACGATCAAAATTTCGCCAAAATCAAGAGCTTTTGTTATGAAACGGGAAAAAAAGCAAAATTGAAGCAAAATCAACTCTGTCATTGACCAGATCGAAAAACGATTAAAATTATTGGTGAAACAGAAATTAGGACGCACTAAAGCGGCTCTCTTGTAGTTTCAAACTGTTATATGGTTCTTATGATTGGATCTATTGTGCTTTTCTGCCGTGAAACATGTTGATTCTGTAAATTTTTAAATATTTATTATCGAAAAAATCGACGTTTAGTATTCTTGATTTTAGTCAGTCAAAATTCAAGAAATCTGACTGAAACTTTGCAATCTTTATGCCAAATGCTTTATCTATCGATGACAGGAAACCGCACTAAAAAAACTTCACCCGTTCGGAAGCTATAAAAGTCAGTACCGGTCGCCTTTTTTTTGGCTCACCCCGTATATACACAATTATTCATTCAGATATGTGCTATATACAGGATCCAGATCCGATCTGGGTTCGGTCGGACATGCTGTTTAGGACCCAGATTCAAAGTGGATCCATCTTTTCCCTAGTATTCGGGAAATCGGGACGTTCATGGAACAGGGGCTAATGCATTTTTCGGGGAAATAGCAAATTTATTCATTATTCGGGGAATCGGTACCTACGGGGAATATGAACTTTCGGACAATCGGGATATTTGCGGAAAAGGGGTGTTGGGCGAATAAAGATGCAATCGAAATGTGCAAGTACACTCGCTGTAGGAACATGTTTACACCTACTTTGCATATTCATAATTTTTACACATTAATGTCTTCATTGCAAATTGAGCGATCAACTTCTTAGTAAATCTTCATTGAAAATTAAGTAATCAATTTGGTGACATAATTTGACAAGTGTCAGAATTCACCACTCAAGTGAAAAATATGATTCCACTACATGTATAGATGTCACAGTATGCAACAATATGTTATAACAACAGTATGCTGCAACTTTAGAATACATAACTTGTTCGAAAATTTCGGTTCAGTTGAAACCTGATGGCGGTGCCGCGCGGCGCCGCAAAAATTACAAAAACCTATTCATACTTCAAAGGTGGTATCGCGCGGCGCCGCTTTTTAGTATGAATAGAACAACCGGAGCCGCGCGGTGAAGTATGACAGGGCCTTAAGTCTGTTGCTTCTGTTACTTCTTCTTTATTCATTTTTTCTATCATTATTTTTTTTCTGTTTTCTTAATATCTTTTCTTCATTTCTTCCCCTGATTTCATTTTTTTTCTGTTTTTGTTTGTTGGTTTGTTTACTCAATTGTTTTGTCCTTTCGTTCAATTACTTTGTTTCTCTCGATTTGTATTTGTTTCATTTGTCTATTTGTTTTTTGTTTCACTTTATATTGTTTACAAATCTTTTTCCTTTACGTCAATGAGGGGAAATAAAAAAACACGAATATTACTGCTGAACTATCAATGGAGCATAAAGTTTTGGTGGTAGCTGTAGTGGGACAGTCGCCGAATAATTGATGGCTTTAGTGGGGCACGTATTTTTATTCTGGTGGCTGTAGAGAGGCAGTCGCTTTTAAATATGCTACTTTGTGATTGGAGAAAAACCGAAATAAACAAACAAGGAGAATCAAATGTAAGAAAATATACAGTATACAATATAGTGGGAGAATCGACATAGTCGAAGAATCGAGACGGTCGAAGAAACGCGACATTAACGTAGTCGGACAATCGGCAACAGTCGAAGAAACGAAACAGTCGGAGAAAAGCTTCAAAACGACAATTCTATTTTTAGCATTTCGCATTACGTCGAACAATGGAAACAGATGGAAAAATAGAAACAGTCGGAGAATCGGAACGATGGGAGAATCGACCCACAATCCATTATTCAACCATCTATCTCCTAGTTGCCTTGTTTTCAAGTCGATATCTTTCAAATCAAATTTCATTTTTTAGACTGCTCAATACTCAGAATGTGCCAAATAAGGCTAAGGAAACAGGTATTAAATCCGCCTGAATTTGCAAGTCAATCAAAATTTCTGATGCAACACATGTTTTGTGAGACTCTTACTTCCATGTAGTCAACAGACTTTCCGTCACGATATCTATCACCCATTTTTCTTGATCGAACGACACATTTTTTAGAAAGAACAATGATAGAAAGTATTTGTCTAATTCTGTTTTGTAATCAGTCAATCAATAGGGCTTTCCATACTAACCTCAACACCATGTTTTAAAAAGAAGACGTGCTCTTTCTTCAATTCACTGCATCAATTGTCGTATTTAATCATGCGAATGAATACAGGATTCATTGCCTGTAATACACTTTTCTGAAATTTGTCGATCGCTCTAAAATCTTATCCAAAACACGAGGGGTTTTAAGATTGATCGAATTTTTTGTTAATTTTTGGCAAACAAAGGACCCAGTGTGCGAAAGCCTTGGAGTGCCACAACTGATTTCTGAAATACTTTTCCATCAAACTAGAGTGATTCCACATTCGCCTTGAATCGTCTGTCTTCTTCAACCAGCCTGCCAACATCTTCCATAGAATCACCAGAGCTCAATGTCTTCAGAGTTCAGTACAATCATCATCTTTAAATGATTTACACCTGCGTCACAAAGAGCACTTTTGTGCACTTATGTATGGTTGAACTTCCATAAGCTAGTTGTGGATCTACATCCTTTTCCGTCTGTCCTGCATGAGTTATTGGCTGAGGGCTTATTACGCAATTTTCCAAATTTTCATCGATATATCAAGAGGGAAAATATAAATATCAATACCGTATGAAAAACCAATCATTTTTGGTGAAACTTGGAATTGTTTCACCTAATAAGACAAGGAATAGAACGTTGAAAAGAAGATTCTAAATTTCAATACACTTCAAAAACCTATAGACTTATTGTTCGAACCCCGTGTATCACAAAGTAGAACTAAAAATTTGTTGTGGACACATGCAACTAAACTTGAACAATTTTTTGAGAAGCAAATTTTATCGTGAAGACTCTGCGTAAACGATTTCGACGACATAACTATAGTTTGTTTTTTCATTAATTGCTTCTAAATTGTTGAAGGACAAAAATTAACTATGTCGCGAAATCGCGTACGCAAAGCTTTCACAGTAAGATTTTTCATTAAAAATTGTTAAAGATTGATTAGATAAGCTCACAAAGTTTCAGTCTCACATGACGAATGGTTTAGCAGAAAGTTTTAAAAATATAAAATAGTACTTGCTTTCCACTCTTATAATCTGGAAGCAATTGAAGAAAAATTGACTAGATATTTGTATTTTCCGATTCACAAATATTTTATAAAGAACAGACCATAGACATAGTTGATATCAAGAAATAACATTAGACCGTGAATTCAGAAAAAATGAACAGTGAAGTTCAAAACTGAACTACATAACCAGAAATTATAATAACAACGCTTCGATAATGCAGACCCTTCGTCCTCGCAAATGTCGGCTGAATGCTCACCATACATCGGCAGCAAGAAAAATATATAGTTTAGGTCAATTAAATTTAGTCAAACTTTAATCACCCATAATTCCGTCAAAAATGCGGGCACATCTGTTTAAAGCATATTTTTGAATATATGTACCTCAACGAGACCGTGACCCGACATTAGAGCACGGACATTAGAGCGCAAGTCAATAGAGCGCAAGGACAAAAGAGCCTTGGGACATGGGCATTAAAGCACATTTGAAAAACTGATTCCTGGTCCGCAATGAACACGAATTTTAAATTGTTTTTGGTCATGAAGAAAAAGTATCAAGTAAGCAGCCTTATTTCAAAATTTCACAACTTTTTTCTGTAAACTGCGTTTATTATTCTGAATGTGAGTTAAAAATTTAAGATGAATTCGAGAATAACAAAATCAACAATTCGATTCAAGGTTCAAAGATCAAATATTTGCAATTTTTTGTGTGAACAATTTCCGCCGACTATCTACTCAAAAAGTGTTTTTACAAACAGAGACAGAGAGAATTCCCACGGTAGCTGAATAAAAATGTAAAAAGAAAGAATACGAATAATGAGAGAGTTGACGAACAAAGAGATATAAAGGAATAAAAGAGAAAAACAAAAGAAAATGAAAACCAAGAGAGAAAAAATATTGAATAAGGAATAGGAGACGAAAAAAAGTAAGAATGGTGAAATAAGAAACAAGGAAATAAAAAGAAAAATACTCGATGGTTAAAATGCATTGACATGAACTTCTCCATAGCAATGAAAAATGTGAAAAATCGGCATTTTTGCGCCGAAATATAGTTATTTTTCAAATCATTTCATCGTTTTTTTTATTTTGACCTGATCTCATGTTTCTGCGCTCTATTGTCCCGGCCTCCAATGTCTCGGTACCCAACGAGATCTATCGATTGATACCCAATCTGTTGGGGTTTAGGAGAAACTAATTCCTGCCCACCCTGAAAAGTCACCATTTAGACATGGTATATACATATCTAGGTGAGGTCAAGGCCCCGACCTCCCACTTCAATGCATAATACTCACCTCTGATGAGCCATATGAATAATAAATGTTATTTACCAGCCACATCCGATCCAGCATGAGCCTCGGTGACCCCAACGCAAGCCACAACATCGCCCGTGATGGACGGCACTAGGAACTCTCGTTTTATATCATCGCTCCCGAAGCTTGAAAAAATGGTTGAACTCGTCAAAAGTCAGTGCTGGTTCAGAAGATAGTGATTTCGCGAAACGGACATTCCCCACGCTTTTTTTCGTTATGGATGTCGTAATCCAAATCTAGGCTTTGTCACAATCAAATTATATAATGAAAGAAGACATTTCTTTCTTCTCTGAAATACGGAGCCAGAGTACAGATTTTAACATTGAAAATCAAAATTCGGTCCGAACATCATGTCTTCGTCCATTTGATGATTTTCCTCAGGAATGAGAACAATGACCATACAATAAACTTCCATAGCTCAGAAAGAGTCATGACTGTTAATGAATATAAAAATTATATGGAATATTTGGAGTGAAAATAGATTTAAAAAATAGGGTGTAGCCAAGTGTCTAACCTGCGTTACCAGCATTCCAGGCTGATGTCCTGGCCACTAGACCACCACACCATGAGGCGAATTTATTTTCACTCCCAAAATTCCATATAATTTCTAAAAAGTCAGCAACTTCATTGGTCGGCAGTTCAAAGCAGCAGGTACGCTGCTACTTGCCAAAGATCGTAGGTTCACGACCACCAAGCATTGGAGTTGTATGCTAAAAATCGTAGCCAAGGGGAGCACCTTAATCTGGTTCACCTCGTGGTGTGGTGGTTTAGTGGTGAGGACATCAGCCCAGAATGCTGCTAAGCCAGGTTCGACTTTTGGCTACACCCTATTTTTCAAACGTTAATGAATATGTTGCCAAATTCAAAACAGAAGGTTCAATATCTGCACAATCATGTCATATTATCAATTATAAATCAGCTCAAGTACTTTATGCTAGTGGCGTGATTTGGAGAACAGCTTCTTTACGCATATTTTGCTGCAATAAGCATATCAAATGAGTAACATAATTCTCAACTTATAAAAAATGATTCTTATTTTAAAAAAATTGTAATATTTTTACAAACTACATGCATATATGATTACCTACTTAATCAAGGCTGGTGTAGCCATATCTGAATGCACTCCTATTGCTGTTGGAACGGCTCCGCAGTTCACATGCCCAAGTTCTTCAGCTACGGCAATACAATATGAAAAATCCAGACCTGATCCACCGTATTCTGATAAAAAAAGCATTGATACGCTTGATCAGGGAAACAGTTTACGTACCGATCGGTTTATCGACACCTAAAAATCCCGCGCGCCCTAGTTTTTTGATGACGTCGTGGGCCGGAAAGATACCTCTTTCTTCCCATTGATCGACGAATGGGTTCACTTCTGTATCTATGAGCTGATGTAAAGATTGAACTGCAACTTCAAGAAAAATTCTACTTCGGAAGTTTTCTAAGACATACGCTGGCACTGCAAGTCTAGTAAGTTTCGTGATGAATCACACAACTTGTACTAACAAAGCCAGAAGCGACACATTTCATCACCTCCATCAAAATGCAAAAAGCTGTAGTCCGTCTTGGAAAATGCTTGACGATTGAAAGCAAACGAAAATTAGCGCTGCCGCTGTCATTTATACGATTGTGTCCTTATTCCCCGAATGTCCTCTTTCCCCGAACATCCCGATTCCCCGAAAGCCCCTATTCCCTAAAGATCCCGATTCCCCGAATAATGAATAAAATTCCTTTTTCCACAAACAATGCATTAGTACCTATTCCCCGAACGTCCCGATTCCCCGAATAGGACGGATCCACTTTTTTTGACTAAATCGAATCCGGATCTTAAAAAAATGGTTTCGTCAAATCATGATCCAGATCTAGATAGCTGCAGTCGTCGGATCTGTATCAAGGTCCTGAACAGCAGATCCGACCAGATCCTGATCATGTACAGGGAGCCAAAAAAAGGCGACCAGTGCTGACTTTCATTACTTTTGAATGGACGGAGCTTTTATAATGTGGATTACTGCATTAGAATGCCCTGCTTGTCTTCGTTACAAGGGCTAAATTTTATGCCCCTAGCATTTATGATTACTGTACAAACAGAAATTCAGTAAAAGTGGTTATTTCTCAAAAAGTAAAAGTTGTGAAATAAAGTAGAAGTTGTGAAATCAAGGTAAAAGTGGTGAAATCAAAATAATAGTTGCGAAATCAAAGTAGAAGTTGTCTTATTGTGAAAAAAGTTTTGTAAAGCTGTTTACACACAATAATACAAGACACGATTTCTGAGAGATTCTACCTTTTTTTATATAGGCCTATGATAAGTTGAAAATTAATCATACCTCAAAATCAGATATTTTGAGTAGTTTCGTGCGCTGAGTTTCATGGTACCATTCGTTTTGCTTGTAAACGAAAATTCGCACCGCTACAGTATGCCAAAGTTTGAAAATTTATGATTTTCTCTCATTTTTCAGTAGTCTTGCTAAGCAAGCGATATTTCGAGATCGGTTTAATCTTATTTAATGAATAAATATTCATTTTGTAGAGGAGAAAATAAGCTCTCTTCTGATGCATTACTTATTGTAAATAATTGCATATTACATTTTTCATAAAGTTTAAAGTGTCAAAAATGAGCCGTCAAAATTGAAAAAATTTCGTTTATGGGCACTCCCGAGCATCTTCCCATCGGAAGTTGCAGAATTTTATTTTCCTATATTGTAGCCCATCCATTTTTACTGCTTTGGTTAAATTTTCATCAAAATTTTTGTACCGTTTTGGGAGCTGCACTGCTCTGAAGAAGGCATACTTATGAAAATTTCGTATAAATAATTGTATTTGCCAGGTGGCCCTTGTCTACCCCTTGTGATATATTTATTACCTATACTGTAGAATTATCAACTAACTAACAGACTATAGTTTGATGTATTAATTATTTTACAAGCAAATATTTTAAACTTCATTTACACAGGCACTTCATTGATCTATGGCAAATTGACAAGATCAAATGCTGTGCTTCAGAAGCTGCCTGGTGTAAATTCATATTCAAACTTTTTGTTTGAGTTGAATGCTACACGTGATTGGTGTGCTTATAAAATTGGCACTGGAAAGATTGTATCAGTTAATAAAGAGAACAAGGGAATCATTGTCCTAGGATTGGAAGCAATGCTTGTGTATGATGAAAATCAGCTAGCTACATCAGCCATGGTACAAAGCTATTTTTGGATTGAACTGAAGGTACCATCAAAAGATACACAACAGAAATGCAACACCAAAATCCCAGCAAATGAAGATGCTGGAAAACCAGTCCAGGCTGATTTAAGCCAAGACAATACATTCAGTTGTCCAGAAAAAGGTTGCATTATGTCGTCTGCAAGGCATGGAAACCTATTACACCGACATCAGTTGGCATCTCAGCATGTTAGCCTCAAGGATGCTGCAATACAAGGCTACAGCGACCATCTCAAATCAGTTAGATTAACATTTGAAATGCCTGAGATGCAAGAAGCACTGCAAGGATTCTATGAAAATGGAATATCTGAACCAATGGCCAAAGGATGGGCATTGGGGAAGAATCACCCTTGTTATCTATTGAAACTAAATCAAAGATGCTTTCTCCTGTTGAAGTTTGAAGAGGGCCTTGCTAGACGACAGAAGTTTGATTCCAACATTATTTCCCAAGAGATGCGATGCAGTACTATTTTCAGCAAGGATGATTTACTGATGCATCAGCAGACACAAAGTTTCTGGTCTCGAAAGGCAGCCCACTGATGTAATGACATTGATACTTATTATGTTGAGGAAAAGGTGGATGAAGTGTGTGAAGATGAAGATGCATTGGAAGAGCCTGCATTCTATAATTCTCATTTGGAGTTTGAAAGTGGTTTGCTGGCTAGTGACTGATTTGAAAAGTAATCACACATTGGCAAGAAATATGAACAGGTTTTCCTCAAAACTGCTGGTCTTAGGGGGAACTAGTTGATAATCTCAGAATAATGGCTCATGGTTTTCTCTGCCAATAAGTAGCACTGATCACATGTTCCATAGCCCAGGATCACATGGTCTATAGTAATGGCATATAAATATGGAACATTTTTATGATGCCAATGTGTGTCAAAATGCTTACACTTCTGCCATGCTTAAAATTAATCAGCATTTCAAAAAACACTACCAATTCAATATTTTATTTATTATGTATACTATTTATGTGATGCTCTGTCAATCATACTTTAATTATTTATGAAAGTACATAATCCATTTTTTTTGTGGAAAGATTTGAACATTTCCAAAATCTTTTCCATGCTCCTAGTGCAACCATCATAATCCATTGATCCATCACAGTTGAACAAAAAATGATTCCTATGGAAGGTGAGATCCTCAGGGAAAAAGAGTAATAGCTGCTACAACTTTTGACCAATTGGGCTAGAAACTTTTGAGAAAATATTTTTCATTAGTCCAATTTTTTGCTTAGGATAGGTTGTTTATAGTATATAAACAAAACAGTAAAAAACTCTTGGGGCAGAATATTACTTTTGACAACACTTTCAGCAAATTTTCTCCCTATGCTCCTTAAGGCCCTGTCATACTTCACCGCGTGGCGCCATGCGGTACCGCATGGCACCGCGCGGCGCCGGTTGTCCTATTCATACTAACAGGCAGCGCCGCACGGTACCGCGCGGTGGCTTGTCATACTTCACGGCCCGGCGCTGTACGGCGCCCCTTTTTTACTTTTGGATTTTGCTCTTCTCAAAAAATGTGTATTGGTTTAGTTGAAACCTGACAGGGCGCCGCAAAAATTACAAAAACCTATTCATACTTCAAAAGCGGTACCGCGCAGCGGGGGCCGGCGCTGCATTTTAGTATGAATAGGACAACCGGAGCCGCGCAGCGCCGGCCGGTACCGCCCGGCACCGCGCGGCGAAGTATGACAGGGCCTTTATTTTCTGGTTCTAGTATCGAGATACAGAACTAATATTTTTAACAAATGCAAAATGCTGAATGCAAAAGAATGCAAAAAAATTATTGATTTCTGAGCAATTTTCAGGGTTTTGCTTTCTATGGATATCTGTAGCTTCTCAAGGGGTTTTCAAATCACGATGCTGCTTTCACAGCTACTGTAGGAATGTATGAATAAAAGAATAAAAAGATAAAATTCTGCAGCATGGTAGGTGAAGGTGGTCGGGAGTGCCTCTAAGCAGGATTTTTCTTCACTTTTGCTTCTAAATTTGACTGTTCAAACTTTTTGCAGAGTGTAAAATATTTGCTTGTGAAACAATTAATACATCAAACTATAGTCTGTTATTTAATTGATAATGCTACAGTATAGGTAATAAATATATCACAAGGGGTAGACAAGGGCCACCTGGCAAATACAATGATTTATACGAAATTTTCATAAGTATGCCTTCTTCAGAGCAGTGCAGCTCCCAAAACGGTACAAAAATTTTGAAGAAAATTTAAACAAAGCAGTAAAAATGGATGGGCTACAATATAGGAAAATAAAATTCTGCGGCTTCCGATGGGAAGGTGCTCGGGAGTGTCCATAAACGAAATTTTTTCAATTTTGACGGCTCATTTTTGACACTTTAAACTTTATGAAAAAATGTAATATGCAATTAGTTACGGTAAGTAGTGCACCAAAAGAGAGCTTATTTTCTCCTCTACAAAATGAATATTTATTCATCAAATAAGATCAAACCGATCTCGAAATATCGCTTGCTTAGCAAGACTACTGAAAAATGCAAGAAAATCATAAATTTTTAAACTTTGGCATACTTTAGCGGTGCGAATTTTCGTTTACAAGCAAAACGAATGGTACCATGAAACTCAGCGCACGAAACTACCCAAAATGTCTGATTTTGAGGTATGATTAATTTTCAACTTATCATAGGGAAAGTAGAACCTCTCAGAAATCGCGTCCACCCAGATTTGTAAGTTGCACGTAATCTAAAGTCAGCAAATTTTAATTTTAATTTTTTATACCTACAATTTACAATGTTTTCTGTGGAAAAATTTCCAATTTACAAAGTGCAATCTAAAAATAGCCTTCTTCTGTTTTCGGGGAAACGGGATTCGACACTTTCGGGGAATAGGGACGTTCGGGGAAAAGGGAAAATCAGTGTTTGATTTATAGTGTTCTACGGGGAAACGGGACTTTCGGGGAAGAGGGACTTTCGGGGAATCGGGAAATTGGGGGAAAAGGGACATTCGGGGAATGGGGATACACCCATTTATACAAGTCATTTACCATAGAGTTTCTTACTCAAATTCTATCCCGCTTCTATATGAGATATGCTACTGAGAAAGTTTTAAAAATATGAAACAGTAATTGTTATCCAGTTTTGCAGTATTATGTAGAAGCATTTCAAAAGACAGATAACGGAACATAGATATGAGAACATGATAAACTATGTTTTAGTCGTTTACTGTAATTGATTTTACGTCTATTATTTATATGCATTTGTGGTACCAGAAATAATTTGCGATTCTAAAAAAAATCTCAACTGAAATTTCCAGACGACAACTTACTTTTCGAAGATTTTCTCTCAATTGTACATGTTCCTGAGTGTATATCAAATCGATTTTAGACGTCGATTCGTTACCATAATATCTCCGCAACAATCGAAGTAATAGCTTCTCGCGTACTAACTGATCACCGAACTTTAATAAATTCTTGCTCATCATTCTAAAATCAATTAAAAGTCAAATAATCGATTTTGGAACTTTGTTAGGGATTAGAATTTTGAAGTTTTCAGAGAATTAGGTTTATAGCACTGATTCCGCATCTGCTGAACAAAACGGTGTATGTCGTCTATAAAACGGCTGTAAATTTTAAAAAAATTGAAAAAACTGAAAACTGGCGCTGTCGTCGAAATAATTTACTTAAAGCTTTTTTAAAAATTTCAGTCCTGCACATGCATGTATAGCATAACAATTTTTTTCTGGGATCAGATCCAATTTTTTTTCAAAAGTTCACGGAACTCGGTAAAAATTGACCAGAGTGCTTTAAAACTTCGTTTTTAGATGTTTCACAGTGTGCTCTTTTAGTTCCAAGAAAAAAAAATTTTCCCGATAATTTTCAACATTTTTACATTAAATTTTCAAGTCTTTATACGATCAAGCCTTCAAAGAGCACTGAACTATTTTGAAATCGAATTTATCTTATATTAATATATTTATTTGCATTACTTAAAAAAATTATTTTTATATCTCCTGGTATAAAACTTTTAAAAAATAAAAAGTCTGGGGTCAGCCAGGATTCTGCTAGCCAGGGTAATGCCTGAGGTCAGGAACCCTTGCAAACTCTCTTGAGACTAAGTATGGTCTTCTGCAACTGATGCCCACGTGATTGATGATTCATCCAGTCCATGGATTCCGAACCCGGACATTTTTTGTTTTTGTCACTCACACACACCCCGACATTGGCTAGTGGTGGGACAGCTCCGACGCCATCGAGGAAGGCAATCAAGTCATGTGACGCGCTTTAGGCCTTAGAAAACAAAAAATGATAAGCTTATTTTCTATCTACCCACAATGGAGCTGGAAATTTAGGAGTTAAAGTGGTGCATCTCGGAGTTCATGAAACAAATCCACATAATCGAATGATAACATCAACCGTTTTAGACTTTCTCAACTCGATCATTCGAACTATACTTCAGTAGTTGAACGAGTCAGCGTGAAAGCAGTTCGAAAATTATGTTAATGTGCATTCGCTATGAATGAGAAAACACGGGACAAATACTAAATTTCGCAATGAATAAAAAAACGCGGGACAACAATCAAATTTCCCTACAATCATTAAAACTAAAATCGTAGCTTTTTGTGAGTTTTGACAGCTGTACGCCCAAATGAGAAAGTAAACAGCCACTAGCAAAACACGAAGCAAACCCGAGATGCCAAAGAACGAAAAAATCGATAATGAAAGATTTATTAGGGGAAACTAGTTGAAATACGGGCGTTGTTAGTATTGAAATACAAGTGCAGATTTGCCTATCAGTATTTCACGGGAGCGACTGACCAATATATTCGCTCAATGGAACAAAGTTCGTTCGTTCATTCTTTTCACAAAATCAGGAAGGTTTCAAACATTTAACGCTCAATTTCAAATTTTCATCGACACAGATAACGCCGGCCGCGTTGTTGAACTGATTTGTATAGTTTATGGCACTGAATACCGTAATCAAGTGATTGTCACATTCGAACAAGTAGCCTTCCATTTGCACTTCGTGAGCTCTAAAAGTGTTTCAAATAATTTTGAAGCAATTCTTCTAATTGTTATTTTTACCTAATAATCACGTCGACATCAAAAATACGACAAAACATGTTGACTTCGTCTGGGCCAAACATACGGGAACCGCGAGCACTTTGCGTCCAACCGTTGGTGCCGTCGTGGCTAGGGTCGACCCACAACAAGTCGTACATGAGGCCTTTTTCGGGAATGAGGGTTGGCCGTACGATACGCCTAATTTGATCAAAATGTTTCAGGTCGGGGCTTATGCCGCCGTGCGAACAAAAAATTCTCTTCGATATCAAAGCGGCCAATGGCATGCAATTGAATACGTCCTGGAAGACTTGCCATATGAAACTATCGTTGTACCTTTGCATAATCTGCAAAATCATTTTATGAGACTGACGAACTAATAACACTATCAGTTTTGAAACATTAGTGATAATAGTAGAAATAGTCGCACAAGTAGTACTATTGGCGCAGTATAACTAACTAATGGTAAATCTCACTTCTTCGTAAAATCCATAATTTCTGTTGATACCTAGAAAAAGAAAAGATCATGTTCCATCATCGGCTAAATAGTGAGGGTAGATATATTTTCCACTTACCTGGAATCTCATGATTTCCGCGCAGCATATACACTGTCTTCGGATATCGGATTTTTTGCAGAAACAAATATAATATCGTTTCTAAACTTTGGCTGCCTCTGTCAACATAATCGCCTAGAAACAAATATTTGCAAGTGGTGCTAGGCTGCTTGACGAACGAAAATATGCGCAACAAATCTTTGAATTGACCTGGAAGGGAATTAAACTACAGTATGATGGAAATAACACGGAATACTTCTTCTATTGTAAAGCGTCTAAGAAAATTTGATGCTTTGACGAGCAATGTTGGATGATATGAAACTATTGCTCAGACCGTACAATAGATACATGACTTGAAACTACAGTTTATTTAATTTCAATTGAACCCTTGCTGATAAAAAACTCCGCGCGTCAAAGGAAAAAATGAAAGAAAAAATAATTATGTCATCGTGATGCAGCACAAAATTAGAACTTTTCGTGAATTACTACAGTCAACCTGTGGAGAGCCGTTGGCCATGAAAAATAGAACTTTGCCTGACTTGTATTTCTGGACTCACCGTGTATATCGCCGCAAATTTTAACTGGCGGATCGAATTCGATTAATGTACATTCTTTCATAAACTTTTCGGAAGCCGCCTGACAAATATCGACTATCGTCTGCGATGGTAACATAACGATAAACTCACAATGCAGAAACGACCATAGTTGCGGAACAATGGAATGTTTTAATGTTAAATGAATGGATATTCTCAATTGGAATTGGTCAAGGACACGTCTGCCTATCCGAATTTCATTCATGGATGTGAATAATAATAAGTGTAAGAACAATAGAGCAAAAATGTCTAGTTGTGTATTATTGCTGGATTTTCTCATATTGCTCTCAAGAGTTAGAATATGATTCAGCAATATTTGCTGAAAATGTACACCATGTTATGAAAAATCCTATATATTAATTAATGTGAAAACTTCATATTGGTCAGGAATATTCTTGAAAAATCAGCAAAAAGAAAAATGCATTATAGTGACCCGATGTCCCAGATGTTGAAGAACACAAATATAGTAGAATTGCAAGTACTTATGCACTTTAGCGGCCGCTATGCAATGCAGGCTGGCTAGTTTTTAAATGTATTCGTGTAAAGCCCGGTTCATACTTCTGCTCCTTGCTCGCATAGCAGGACCCCGAGCATAAAAAATTTACTCGTCGAGCATGCTCGGGGCAGTAGAAAATTTTTCTACTCCTCTGAGCATGATCGGCGAGCAACACACATTAAAAGTATAGGTACGTTCCAGACTGGGCTAATCTATCAAGAATTAAACAATGCGCACATGAGCAGTGCGAAATTTTGCGCGCTCTTATCAGTTGGTAGTAGGGATGTATTAGGCCAGAGAAAATCAGGTCGGGTAGGCAGTGTAATGTAGATGCTAACGCATCGTTGGAAATACATAATGTACACTATGTGATATTTATTATTAAATATAAATACATTTTATAATCTATCGTCTCAAGGGTGTCTGGATTTCACATCCAGACATTCCTATAAATTTATGTGAAGTACTCTGTTTTGATCGTCCCACACCCCAGTAGCTGTCATTGACCCAATTAAAGACACTCTAATTAATTTGCACATCGGCACCTGGCCCCCAGAATCCACATGAAAATACACATTCCACAGCTATATTAATTCTGCGCTAAAAACCATAAACACACCTGCATGTAGTAGAAAGTAGAAGCCCCAGCCAGACACCAGTCTCAAGTGGAACAGTAGCCGCAGTTCCTATAGAAGCATGTATATGCGGGAGAAATAGATACAGAAGCATACATGGAAGCACATAGGCGTGGTTGAGTCCATCGTAAGCAAGGAAGCAAGTGAAAAGCAAGAATGCAAGAAAGCATGGAAAGCACACGGTACTAGAAAAGCATTGGAAGGCGTGGCTAAACAAGCATACAGTATACAGAAGTGGAAGAAGCAAGAAGCAACAATTGGCCGAAGAAGATTTCAGAAACGGACCCCTTGCAAACCAAGGGGGTGGCCAAAGAGAAATAGTATTCAAAGCAAAGAGAAGCGTGATTCTGTCAGAATTTAATCGTGTTGAGTTTTTATGCGAGACTTGTTTTGTGTATCAAAAAGCATTATTCTTGTATTGTCAATGGGAAAGCAATTGTTGACACATCGTTTTGTTTCATTATTTGCTGTATTATCATCATAATTCCTATCACCTCCTCCCTGCAGACCGTGTAAAGGTGCAAGCGTTAGGATCAAGTAAAAGTATAGTTAAATCTGGGTGTTACATATTTTGGTGACCGTACCCTACCATAACCATTGGAACTCCCTGCACCATCAAGGTGCATCCTTTTCCCGGGTAACCCTAAGCAGTAATCGCATACACATAACAACTATCTCCTACAGTAGGACAATTATTCCTAAACACCAAACTGGAAAGTCCCTTCAACAAAACATTAAGTGATACATTTTTACGAATCAAGCGAGAAGCAAAAACTGAAAGATCCAGGCAAAAATCCCAATGTAAATCGAGAATGACCCACCAAACTCAGGATCATTTAGGAGAAATCATTAGAGAACAAATAAACGAACTATTTTCCGAGCATTTCCCAATCCTCTGCACACAATTGAACCAAAATACAGTAAACCCTACCCTAATTGACAACCTAAGAACAGCCAACATCCCCAATAACATGGCAAATAATTTCTAAGTGAAACCTACAGTATTCTGGAGTGGAGTGACCCAACATTTTGATGAATGGAGCAAGCATTTAGAACAATTCATGGTACTTAAAGGCATGAAGGATACCAATGGACAGTTGAAGTTAGCATGTTGAGAAATTCATTTGGGAGGAGCAGCGTTAGCCAAATTCAAAAGTCTAGCAAATTCTGAAAACCCACCCCATACATACGATCAGTACAAAACCACATTACAGGCTTTCTTCCCAAATAATTGAGACACTGAGTTACATCAACAATTTTTGCGAGAAAGAAAACAAAAACAATCAGAAACAGTCACCAAATTTTTGTTTGATCTGGAACATCTGGCAACCCTCGCATACCCCAACTTTAATTCAGACGTGCAAGAAATGATCATAAAACCCCTTTTTGTTAAAGGCATGCAGAACAAAATCAGGGTAGCACTTAAGTATAGAAGGTTCACAACCCTAAAAGAAATGTCTGATGGAGCAGCTTACATTGAACAGCAAATTCTTAGGATTGAATTAAAATCAAACACCTTTCCATTCATACCTCTGAAACCCGAACCCATCTTTTCATTAACAAACAATACTGACCAACAAGGCATTTTGCATCAGTTAGAACAACAAGTAAAAGACTTACAGTTGCAGATCAAACAAAATTCACAACCCCCACCAAGTAATTACAACAGTTTTAGTAGCAACAACGGTTACAGAAACAACAGCAGTTTCAGACAGCCCACATGTTTTCAATGCGGACAACTTGGTCATGTAGCTCCAAATTTTAATTCATTAGGCACACAAAAATCATGTGAAATCTGTTTTCGTAATAATCATGTTACCAAGGACTGCAAGAGCCGATGTATCCATTGTTCCCAAACAGGCCATAGATCAGACCACTGCATCTCAAAAACTTATTCCAACATTCAGTGTTTCCTATGCAAACAGAGAGGCCACACAAGCGGGTATTGCCCCAACCAAGAGAGTCGTAATGTGCAAAATTGCATCAAAGATAGGCAACCCCAACCCCTAATGAACATTGATGACCCCGCTCTTTACTCCACACTGCCACCATACATAGCTGGCCCCAGCATACTTTAGGAACTATAATGCCGGCCTG
This sequence comes from Romanomermis culicivorax, assembly GCA_963922205.1. NCBI lineage: Eukaryota > Metazoa > Nematoda > Enoplea > Mermithida > Mermithidae > Romanomermis > Romanomermis culicivorax. The sequence continues at coordinate 63,781 of CAWUHX010000488.1, forward strand.
CCACTGATGCAGTGAAGAGGAATACATCCTCGATTTAGACCTGCCCAACTGGTGCAGCATGTCCCCACCCCAACACCAAAGACCAACATCACCCCCAAGCTGTTACCTACCATTCCCCCCACCTACAAAATCCCCAGAAAATGTTCATGTGCCTCACCTACCACCCTCAAACTGCCAACCAAGAAAGGCCAAAATCTTTTTTCCTTACTCCATGGCCTAACACCCAAACCATACAAATTCCACCCTTCTAAGACCCTACTCCATACCCCAACAAGTAAGCAGGTTCCGACCTGATCATACAATCCAACTCCTCAAATCCTACAAACTGTTCAGATTGTAAACCAGCCAACCCCACGGCCGATGCCTATACAACACCAAGGAGGCACACACCAAATCGCCCCGACCACAAAAAGACTACACCACGCCGCCTCCAATAAAAATTATTATTGGTATTTTTGTTGTCTTATATTTCGCATAATAATCCCATCCTCGTGTCATGCGCAATTCCAACTCTGTGGAACTTCATTGAGCGGTCATGCGGTCAGCATACCAAAGACTGTATCATGCATGCCCCCTTCCACAGTAGACAAACTATTACAAATATTCGAAAAAATCTATATTCCCTCCACCAAACCTCACATAACAGACACATACAAGTGTAGCATTCGCAAAAGAAAAATTTGTACCAATACCGGATTTTTTGGCTCAAAAGGCATCATTTTCGACCAAACCGAATTGCAAAATCTAACCCCACATGTTTGTAAGGCAATCGTTATAGACAAAGAGCACAATAGTCAAAAATTGTATGAAATGAAACCAGGATTTTGGTCAACAAACAACTCCCTAAGCATAGAATACACGTGGTGTTGCACAGACTATTCTACGTCTGTAACTAATGTCATCATAGAAACTGGACAAATAGCATCATGGAATGGAAAATCAATGACAGGTACATTAGGTGACCTGGGGTCATGCAAGTCTACATCAGGTCATTGTGTAACAGCCAATGGGGCCATTATTTGGAATGAGACAACATTTGAAAACTTATGCCCTTTCGAATACAAAAATACGCACCCCATAAAACTAACACAAACTCACATCATCATTGAGGAACTGCAAGGTGCTTTCTCTGTAAAAAATGCCCTCTTTTCCTACCCAAACTGCCCCGAAACTCAAGATAGTGTCCTAACTGAACAAGGTATTGTTGTACAATTGGACAAAAGAATGCCACACTGCAATGCCTTTTGAACCCCACAACTTAATGAAACCCCAACTACATTATACAATTTTGATGATTTTGAACCCATCAAGGCAAAACTAAATTACTTAGCAGACAAAACTCATGAACTTGAAATCCAAAATTTCAAAAACGTGTGGAATGAGTTGTGCAGACAGGCACAACATCATCTTGATTTAGTCTGGCAAATTTTGCACCTTGATGCAACACTTGGCGCGCATGCATTTTTACAAAGGACAAACATAATAGCAGAATTCACAGGGAATGCCCTCACAGTCTGGCCCTGTAAGCAGGTAAATGCATCAAAAGTCTTTTACAATCACAAAATCAATGGGACTTGCTACAAACTCCTACCTATCCTTGTGGGGACCGATATTATGTTCTCAAACCCAGGAGGTAATGATTTGACCCCTTTCTCCCAAACTGTCGACTGCCACCACATGCAAACAAAATAATACATGGATCAGTGAAACAGGATCCCCACACCTAACTGATCTCCCCTTAAAAATTGTATGGAATCAAAACTTCTCCCTCTTCCATTTCAACACACCAACAATTTTTCATGACCAACTCGCAACAATATCGACAAACTTACTCTTTTTGAAGCAATACATCTACAAAACCCACACCCTTAAAAGCATTGTTAACAAACTCGTTAATTACACCGCCCAAATGTCTCTTGACTCAGACACAGTATACAATATGATCTCAAGCAGTGGTCAAGCAATCTGCAACACACTTTCCGGTGCTGGTCAAGGCATAGAACATGTCATAACAGGCACTGCCCAAAGCCTCACTGACAGATTGAATAACTCACTAAAGGGACCCTTGCAAATCCTTATCAACCTGGCCATCATCACCATTGTCATTACAGGCCTCTTTTACTCCTTCCTTATTTTGCGTAAATATTTCCCTTCCCCAAGGCATCACACTGCCAATGAACATACATACAAAATCCCTTTACATAACAGACATTTACATGAGACCATCCCTCCCTCATTTGATCAAACCCTCTCAGAATTAGCCAATCGTCGTGGGGCCCAAACTCAACAGAAATACATCCTTGTTGACATGGATACTCCAAGGACCCCTGCAATTGAACTTATAAATCAAATCCACTAATCGGGTTCCAATAAACCTCCACCAACCATATTTGAGAAACATACACCTCACATTCCGATTACACTCAACGGGAAGCTATTCACTAAAGGCATGATTGACACTGGTGCTGTGTACTCCCTCATTGATTCTGGTATTGCTGAAGCCCTACAGCTAGACATGAAACCCCTATTAGTCCCAGCAAAAGCGGCAAACAACCTTCCCATCCACTTCGTAGGAACAACCTTTGTTACAGTAACTGCCCAAACCATCCAAGAAACTATAATGGTACATGTCAAAAAAGATTGCACAGCAGATGTACTCCTGGGCAAAAATTTCCTCAGCCGATTCTCAGAATACACCATCAACAACCAAAAGTCTCAAGTCAAATTTGGTGATGTCATACTACCTTGCGACAGCCTAGAATACAGCCCCCTGTCAACCCCTGGTAGAACTTACCTGGATGAAAAACTAGAATTACCACCCCGGACTGTTACTGAATTCACTGTCCCCTTACCCAAATCATACCTACACATCAACCAACTCAAATTTACCCCAAAAGCCAGACAAAATGCCAAAGTTCATTTCACTGCTTGCATATCAGAGAATCAAAACAGTCCCATAGGCATTTCGGTCTTAAATATGCAGGACACTCCCCAGACCCTCTACCCTGGCACATGCATTGTCACAGTTTCAGGGTTCATTCCAAAAGAAAACTCCCCCACCAAACTATCCCCTGCTAGCTGAACAAGCCGAATCGTTTTGATACCTTCACATGGTTAAAAGAAAATATCAATTTGACCTCAAGCAACCTCATGGAAATGGAGAAAAATCAACTCCTACGCTTTCTATCCAAATACCCCACATTATATGCTAATTCCAAGATGGACGTAGGTAGAACCACAATTGTCTCCCATAACATTGACACCAACAGCTCCCAACCTGTATGCAGACATCTTTTTCGGACATCACCAAAAGAAAAACAAATAATACAAGCAGAGGTTGAACAACTCGCAGCAGCAGGTGTTATTAGCCAAAGCAATTCCCCATGGTGTACCAACACAGTTCTTGTCCCCAAAAAAGATGATGGACATCGCCTATGCATTGATTTTTGGGGTCTGAATAAAGTGACCAAAAAAGATACCTACCCTTTGCCCCTTATCAACAAAATCCTAGACACCCTACATGGAATGAAATATTTTACATCTCTCGACTAGTCCAATGCATATTACTCCATTCCAATTGCAGAAGGTGACAGAGAAAAAACTGCCTTTAACTGCTCAGCCGGGCAATACCAGTTCAATCACCTTCCCTTTGGTTTCACAAATGCCCCCGCAACATTCCAAAGATTAATGGACGTTATCTTTTCCGGATTGCAATTGAACACCTGCCTCGTCTACCTCAATGATGTCTTAGTCTTTGCGGAATCCCATGCTCAAATGTTAGAATGCTTAGACATCATTCTCACTCGTTTTTCAAAAGCCAGACTCAAACTTAGTATACAGAAATGCAAATTTTGTCAACCCCAAGTCCAATATATAGGCCACATAATCTATCAACAGGGTATTTCTCCAGACCCTAACAAAGTACAATCCATTTTTGACATACCTACACCCCAAAGCTCAGAAGAAGTCAAGTCATTCCTTGGCTTACCCTCCTATTACTGCAGATTTATCCCCAATCGCTCCCAAATCTCCAGCCCACTTACAGCATTACTCAAGAAAAACTCAGAATTTTCATGGGGCCCCGAACAACAGACTGACTTCTTTAAACTCAAGGAGTTACTCATTCATGCACCAGTCATGCAACACCCGGATTTTAGCAAGCCCCTCATTTTGCAAACTGATGCATCAAAGCTTGGAATTGGCGCAATTTTAAGCCAACTCGATAGCAAAGGTCATGTTCGCCCCATCGCTTTTGGGAGCTGCACATTAAAACCCGCAGAATGTAACTACCCTATAACTGAATTGGAAACCCTTGCCGTAGTTGAGTTCATAAAGCATTTTTACCCCTATTTGTTCCAACAACACGTCATTGTCTACACAGACCATACTGCAGTCCAGGCAGTCCTCCAAAAAGAGAACCCCTCCTTTCGCATTGCCCGTTGGGGTCTAGCCCTCTCTGGTATTCAACTTGACATTCGGCCTAAGAAAAGTACTGCTAACCAAAATGCAGAAGCCATTTCCCATTTCCCATCCATCATAGTGAAACAATCTCTTGATATTGACCACCTTGAAACACGCCCTGAGATATCCACTATCAATTCCATCCTTGAAGCCGAAGCCTCTGAGCAGGAGGAACAACAGAAAAATTTTGCAGAACTCCAACACACTGATCCAACCGTCAAAACAATCCTAGCCAAACTTACCCAAAAACATCCCCTTACAATGATCAAATTCGCAGTTGATCACAATATTCTATTTCGTATAATTGACAAGCAACCAAAATTGTACATCCCGAAATCTCAAATCCGTGATCTAATTGCATCCAATCATGACAGCAAGTTTACAGGCCATTTTGCCTTTCAGAAAACCCTCCATCTTCTCTGACAAAAATACTTTTGGCCCAAAATGAGTTGTGATTTCGCACGATACTGCAAAACTTGTCACCTGTCCTAGACCCACAAAGCCATCAGGCACAGAATACATGCTAGTCTTGTCCCCATTCAACTTACAAGCCCATTTGACAGAGTCGGCATTGATTGCATGGGGCCATTACCCCTAACTGAGGAAGGTAACCGATTCATTGTCGTATTCATTGATTATTTCACCAAGTATGTCGACGCCTTCCCAACCCCCAACATCACCACAGCCACAATCGCCCAGTTATTCATAAACAAAATTGTTTGCCGCCATGGCTCTCCAAAAATCATCCACTGTGAAGATGGATCAGATTTTGTTTCTGATCTTTTTACTCGAATCACCGACTTATGCAGTACCCAGAAAGTCCACATAACTCCGTATCACCCCATTGCCAATGGGGAAGTGGAAAGCTGCAACCAGACCCTCGCCGCCTGTATACGCATGTATATCAACTCAAAACATACTGATTGGGACATCTATTTACCCTTCACCATTTTTCGATCAACATTCATAAAAATGATAGCACTTCATACCCCCCATTCGAATTGCTTCATGGTAGACAACCCAACTTACCCTCTGATGCAGCTTAAAATTTTCTCCCCACCCCCTATATGGTCGATCTTGATGACTATGCTCTCCGCCTCAAATCCCATTTCACCCAAGTCCTCTCAACCATTCAGAAGAATTTACAAAAGCCCAAACCCAATATACAGTTCAGTACAATAAACATGCCCACAATATCCAGTACAAGTCAGGTGATCTCATTTTATATAAAAATCATTCTTGTAAGCAAGGGCTCACTCCTAAATTTTTACCCCGCCAAAATGGGCCCTATACAGTCACAAGTTTCGTGTACCCTAACCTCACACTTAGACATCCCCTCAAGAATACCACTTTTACAGTACATGTAAATGAAAGGACCCCTTTCTACCCCCGAGCAGCTCCTACGGAAACCACCCCAACCACTTCTCACCCTCGAACCCCTTGAATGAGGAAGTTCAACTTCCAAAGGAGGGAAATGTAATGTAGATGCTAGCACATCATTGTAAATACATAATGTACACTATGTGATATTTATTATTAAATATAAATTCATTTTATAATCTATCGTCTCAAGGGTGTCTGGATTTCACATCCAGACATTCCTATAAATTTATGTGAAGTACTCTGTTTTGATTGTCCCACACCCCAGTAGCCATCATTGACCCAATTAAAGATGCTCTAATTAATTTGCATATGGGCACCTGGCCCCCAGAATCCACATAAAAATACACATTCCACAGCTATATTAATTCTCCCCTAAAAACCGTAAACACACCTGCATGTAGTAGAAAGTGGGAGCCCCAGCCAGACACCAGTCTCAAGTGGAACAGTAGCCGTGGTTCCTATAGAAGCATGTATACGCCCGAGAAATAGATACAGGAGCATACATGGAAGCACATAGGCATGGTTAAGTCCATCGTAAGCAAGGAAGCAAGTATAATAGAAGTGTGGAAAGCATACAGTACTAGAAAAGCATTGGAAGGCTGGCTAAACAAGCGTACAGTATACAGATGCGGAAGAAGCAAGAAGCAACGATTGGTGGAAGAAGATTTCAGAAACAGACCTAATGCGAACCAAGGGAGTGGCCAAAGAGAAGCAGTATTTAAAGCAAAGAGAAACGTGATTCTGTCAGAATTTAATCATGTTGAGTTTTTGTGCGAGACTTGTTTTGTGAAGCAAAAAGCATTATTCTTGTATTGTCAAAGGGAAATCAATCGTGGACACATCATTTCAATTCATTATTTGTCGTATTATTATCGTAATTTGTATTGCCTCGTCCCAGCGGACCCTGTAAAAGTGCAAGTGTTAGGGTCAAGTAAAAGTATAGTTAAATCTGGGCGTTACAGCAGAAAAATATCAAGTCAGTTCACAGGTCAAGTGACCTCTAACATACCAGGTCAAAGATCAAAAAAATATGTTCAGCACATAAAGTGTAACCCAAGTACATACTTGCCATGTTACACACTTGTTTATTATTTAGTGTAAATAAACATTGAAAATGAGAATGACTACTGCTTTTAAATAGTAATTTCTGTTTTGAGAAATGAGAAATGAAACAAGACAAGGGAAATGAGACAGAAACAAAATCTTTCTCTTATTCAAGACATAAAAGGAAAAATAATTCGATTACTGGAAATAAATCAAAAAATCTGAAATGATAGCCCTTCTTGTCTGCCAAACAAATGTTTGTTTAGAATTTCATTTTTTGCTTGATCTTAAAAACTGCTCCTTGAAAACTTTCTCTCAGGTACAAGACATATTTTTGTCTCTTTTTTATTAAATGCTTGTGAATTCAAGAATGACCAACATCGGCACCACATTGTTTACATGAAAGTTCTATTGTAGAACTTTTCGAACAACATAGAAACTATAGAACACTCAATTTTAAACAGTATTTTATCTAAAAAAATTTTGGATGATATATATCATTGCTTTTAACACGATATTTTTGAATAATGCTTCGTGAATTATTGAAATTGAACAATTTTTAAGCGTACTTTTTCAGGAGATGAAGGCTAAAAATTATTCATTAACCGTTGTGTCATAATGCATTGAAGGAAAAAATCACATTGTCATTACATTCAACGTTTTTCTCATCATAAATAACTAAAAGTAGCCTAGGATTTACACTTGCCCAGTAAATAATCACATGCAGGGCTGATTAATGCAAGAATTTCCATAGAAAACAGGATATTATCGATCATAGCTCGCCCAAAAAAATCATCGCCCATATATTTAAAAAAGTCAATTATCAGCCGATGCCAATACATCAATCATTCCCTACCTTCATTGGAAAACTATTGTGACTTTTGCATAATACACTTTTTCACTTCTGCAGAGTGGTTGTATGTCTGCACAGCTCTAATTTTTCGTAGTCTGCATATTATAGCCACAATAATTATACGAAGTGACGCTTTTTACATATTTGCATATACTATATACAGTTGGTCGATCATAGTGCACCATTGTTTATATTTGTTTGAACAATTGGCATAACCAATGCAACAAAACGTCCATTTTTCGATATTGGCTTATTTTATATGAAAAATTGATCCAATTTATCAACCTCATACGACTTAATCATTGATCAAACTGCCACAAAATGTCACAAAAGTGGATAAACTCGAAGCAAATGCGGAGGGGTTCTGAAACGGAATTGGACAAAGATCACATGGAAACCAAGATCAAAAATTGGAAGATCAAACAGGCACTATCGCCAGAACAGTGGAACATCCAGAACGAGTTTCAAAATCGAAATCCCTATGGATTTTTAATTTCCCAGTAAGAAATTCTCTTGTATTCTACTTATTTTACTTCTTCTAGCAGAAACAAATGATCTAAGCAACATTTTTTTAAAACACTTGAGAAACATGGAAAAAGAAAATATAAATCACAAAAAAATAGGAATTATAAGAAGCAAAAAATAAATAAATACAAAATAGCTGCAAACAAATTATGAAAATCAAAAGATCACCTCAACATTAGTCTTGCTTATCTACATTATTCCTTTTCTTTTTCACTGAATGATCAAATCATCTTTGATCAAAAGCTGAACAATTCAAAAAACGAGAAAAGGTTCGTGAATTTTGCGCCAGATTCCTGCACACGGAGGAAAATTGGACGAACAGCTTGGAAATTCAGTGGGTCGGCTACTACAATTCCAAGAAAGGTCCAAGGCCAAATATCAAAATCGATTTGGTACGATTGGAGGATAAAGAGACAATAATGGCCAACACAAAACAATTAGCCGACATCAATAAAAATTGTAAGCCCCCAATTATTATTGCACCCGATTTAACCAAGCGGCAACAAGATGAAAGACACGAAAAAAACAAAGGAAAAAATCCCAAACAAAAGTGATGAAAAATGTTATTCTTTTCTTTTTCTACTACTATATACTGTTTCTGTTATGTGATATTTTATTCATTGAATGAATTTTCCATTATATAATTTTAAATGTAAATTATAGGAACTTGAACTCTGGTAAAAATTATTTGAGTAATTTTTTTGATAAAATTTATGAAAGATGCTGAAAAAAATGCATCATCACGTTTGTCTGCAGTAGTGCAGCTTTTGAGAGCAGTGATGTACACCTTTTGACGGCAGGAGTGCGGACTTTTTTTCAAACCAACATAAAAAATCAAAAACTTTTGGTTGTTATGCAAATGAAACTCTTGCAGCCTGTAGCGAGCAAGAAAATATGGTACAGATTACAAAATGATTTACAGTACGAGACTGATTGTGAATGGCTTATAACTTGAGATTTCTATCTTCAAATTGTAAAGGAGGTAAAAATGAGGCGAAACGGAGATCTATCCTAAACTATTCAAGGGAAAACAAGTACGACATAATCTTTTTACAAGAGACATTTCTCAGAGCAATTAGAAAAAAAATTACTGCTACAGTGGGGCACAGGTTTGAATGGGAATAATGTCATATTCTCTCATGGAGAAACAAATACAAGAGGAGTGGCAATTTTATTGAACAACACTTTTAATTATGAAGTATTGGACATACGAAGAGATAATGCAGGTAGGTATGTAATAGTTAGGATAAAAATAGAAGATACACTTTTTATTTTGATTAATGTATATGCACCAACAAAAGAACAAGAGCAAAAAATATTTTGGGATTACTTATTCAAGAGTATACAAGATATAAACCAAGAGAATCTTCCTGTTTTTATGGGAGGAGACCTAAATGTAATAATGGATCCAAACAAGGACAAATCTGGCGTAAACTATTTGAATAATAAAAAATGTTCAGTTCGAAGGTTAAAAGAGCATATGAAAATAATCGAAATCTCAGATGTATTTAGATGGTGTCAAAACGTCCTGTGTGCCTTTTGAAGAGAAAAATTTGCAAGTTCTTTTCCGCGTAAGGATAATACAACTAGGTACAAAATGTACACTTTATTTTTTGTAACTTATTCCTTTGACCACTACAATACATAAACTAACATACATACTTTGATTGAAAAATGGAATACGATATGACATTGTAAGAAAGAGTATCAATAAAAGGCGAATGATCTGAAAATGATCCGAAAGACTAGAATGAATCTTTTTCTTTCTAACATACTATATATTAGGGACACACGAGTACGTACGAGTCTGAGTACCTAATGAGATTTTTAAGATTTAATTATATAAGCTGAACGATATACATTTTAAGCAATTTCCTTTTTTTCAATTAGATTGTTCAAAATAAGAAAAGTAATTCGATTGTATAAAATGGAAAAAAGTATGGAAATGAAAAAAGACAATTAAATTAAATAAAACGAAAGATAATAATTGGAAGAAAATATTATACAGAAGTTCATAAAAATAATATAAACTAGTATTTATCATGACAATGAAAACATCCAATGAAAAGAAGATATACTTGGAAACAGAGTAAGCCACATGTAAAATGCAAATTAGATTACTTCTTAGTATCTGATGAATTAATCAATGGAGTCACTGAATGTGATATAATTAGTGGTCTTCCCTCCGACCATAATACAATAAGTTTATATATATCCGGCAAACTCTATAGAAAAGCAGGCCCAGGCTTCTTGCACTTCAATAATTCCTTACTCAAAGACGAATTTTATGATAAAAGTATAAAAAAGCTGATAGAGGAAACAAATAATGAGTGTGATATTAGCAATCTGGATCCAGTAAAAGCATGGAAATATGTAAAATACAAAATACGAAGTCATACAATAAAATTTTCCAAAGAACTAGCAAAATCTAAAAGAAATAGAGAAAAAGAGCTACAAAGAGAATTACAGGATTTGGAGGCTAACTTAGATAACAACAATCAAAAAGAAAATTCGGACAGGCATCCAGAGGTAAAAGAACAACTAAAAAATCTAATACAGGAAAAAACAAAATTTATAATGGAAAGAGCGAAAACAAGATGGCATTTATATGGTGAACAACCGAACAAATATTTTCTTAATATGGAGAAGAGAAATTATACTAGGAAAAAGATAATACAACTAGAATCAGAATCAGGTATTGAAGTAAACAAATCAGAGGATATTTTAAAAGAAATTTATAAATACTATAACTCTCTATATGGAAAAAAATCCATCATCAGAAACTCTTTAAAAAAACAAAACTTTCACAGCTTACCAAAAATATCAGAGGAACAGAAAAGTATCCTAGAAAAAGACCTCATAGTACAAGAATACAAAAATGCGCTTAAAAAAATGAAAAATAACAAATCTCCAGGCGATGATGGTCTTACAGTAGAATTCTACAAGACGTACTGGGACACGATAGAAAACCCGTTAGTTAAAAGCTTCAATTTTTCATTATGAAATAATCAACTCAGTGATTCACAAAGAAGAAGTATCATAATGCTGATTCCCAAACCAAATAAGGACCCCAATAAATTACAGAACTGGAGACCCATATCACTTATGAATGTAGATTACAAAATATTAGCAAAAGCCTTAGCAGAACGATTAAAAACTAACCTGAAGAGTATAATAAATGATGACCAGAAAGGTTTTGTACCTGGAAGGTATATTGGTGAAAGCATATGATACTTGTTGGATATAATTGAACACTAAGATAGTAAAGAGGAATTGGGATTCTTAATTTCATTAAATATAAAAAAAGCTTTTGACCCATTAGACCGAGATTTTATGATTAACGCATTAAAAATTTTCAACTTTGGAGAAAATTTTACCAATTGGATCAAAACTCTCCATGACAAATCTGAAGCAGTAGTTCAAAATGCTGGTTTCTGTACAAAACGTTTTGAAATCCAAGCAGGAGTCAGGCAAGGTTGCCCAATATCTCCATACCTATTTATTTGTTCAATGGAATTAATGGCACACTTGCTTAGAAGTAGTGAAAGTTATCTGGGACTAAAGATTGGAGCTCTGACACATAAAGTCTGCATGTAGGCTGATGATACAACTATTCTAGCTAAGGATAAAGAGGATTACGACCATGCTTTAAGCCTTATTCAGGAATTCTCAACACTTTCTGGCCTTAAAATAAATGTTAACAAAACCCAAGTACTAGGACTTGGACAAAATAAAAACAAAGACGGCAAGATAAATGGGAGTGAAATAGTGAAGTCGATTAAAATTCTTGGAATAAATTTTTCATACAATAAAGAAGAAATGTATAATGAGAATATCAGGAACAAAGTTGAAAAATATAAACAACTATGCAAATTATGGCAATCTAAAAACCTGACCATGTACGGGAAAGTGACCGTATGGAATTATCATAACTCCTAAAATCGTGTACAGCCTAATAAATCTCCCAACCGAACAAAAAGCAGTAAAAAATTTAAATGACATGCTAACACACTTCTTGTGGAATGACCATAAACCAAAAAACAGAAAAAATGTCTTAATTCAGGATTATTGCAAAGGAGGGATAAAAGCTCCGGACATTGAAATTATGATTAAAACGTTAAAAGCAAAATGGTTGCTCAGATTGATCGAACCAGGAAAATGGAGTGAAGTGGCACTTCAACCACTAGAAAGGAGAGGAGGCTTAACCAAATTAGTTAACGATAATTTCTCACAGAAAACATTAGGGGTGAAACTCATGCCATTGTACACAGAAATAATAAAACAGATCCAAGCAATCCCCTCAAATAACATTTGTAAAATAATCACCCCTACACAAGTCATGGCGCAGAGAATAAATAAAAATACTTACATCCTAAGTGGAAAAAAGGCAATATTCTTGAATGCCCTGACTGATACAAAATTAAATTTTATTTTTCACTGGTTCAGAAATGATTGGACGCTAAAAAGCTGGGAAGAGCTCAGAAATGAAAATTGTGGAACACTATGGTTTGATTATTGTAAGGTGATACATGCAATCCCACATGAGTGGAAAACTCTTGTCAAGATGCATCGTCATCCGAAAACAGAAACTGAATTTGAACCACGAAATTTTGAGATTCAACAAATTAAAAACTTGAAGAAACACTTGAAAGAGACAAAATTAGATATCTCTAAGGGACGAGAAAAATGGCAATCAAGGCTAAATATAAGCTATAATACCTTTTGTAATTCTTGGATAAAGCTTTATCAAATTGGAATAAGTAATAAACGCAAAGAAATAATATATAAAATTTTACACAATATAATAATTACCCCACACCTATTAGTCAAATACCAAATTAAATCTTCAAGTGCCTGTTATCAACGTAGCCAGACAGATGATACGATCCACACATTCTGGGAATGTCAACAAGTGAAAATTTTCTGGAAAGAGTTAGAATCCATAATGAAAGCAAAGTTAGATCAACATATAAAAATTGATAGAATACCAATTATATTAGGTCACAAGATCGATGAAAAAAGAACCGAAAACATGGCAATTAACTGGATTATAGCACTAGGAAAAATTTTCGTATACAAAACTAGAAGCGCGGAAGGAAATCTGCTCCAGAAAGTATTTATGAATTTTCTCAAATGTGAAATGAATATAATGCAACATGACAAAAATATGAAAAATGTGTCCGAAATGTTGAATGAATTGTTTTTCCACTATAATATGAGTACGTACAAATTTGTTTTTAATTCAAATCTTACTCTTTTCTCCACTCAAGGAAATACAGGCAAAAAACTAATTGTAATTAACTCTCTCGATATGCTTTGTGTAGGAGTTAAGCTGCAGCTGAGCTGCACCTTAAATTTTCGTGTGAAGAAAATGTTTCCATGGCGCATTGCCCGTATTTTATCAGAAAACTTTTCATTCGATTATCGATTTTTTTCACAGTCATTAGTAGTGGTTTATGGACTAGAAAAAATTTCGCTTTGTTGGAACTTTGCCAGTTGGTGTGTAGGCAGTTTTGGAAGTTTGTTAAACTATCATTTATGTTTATATGTAAAAATAGACCAAAAAACGAATGAACTAACGAAGTGCCAAAACGCTCATCCCCCAGTTGCTAGTACCAGCGCAGTTCCAACAAAAGGTGAAATTTTTTCTAGTCGACTAAAAAAATCGATAATCGAACGAAAAGTTTTCGGGTAAATGCAATGCGCCATGGAAACATTTTCTTCACACGAAAAGTTAAGGTGCAGGGGCCAGTTTCATCAAAGAGACTTGAGCTCCAGCTGAGCTGTAGCTTAACCTGTAGCTTAACCCTATATGTTATAGCATTGCGATTAAGCTGCAGCTCAGCTGTAGCTTAACTCGCACACAAGACATGTCGAGAAACTTAAGCTACAGTTGAGCTGCAGCTGAGCTGCACCTTAATGGCAATACTATAACATATAGTGTTAAGCTACAGCTTAAGGTGCAGCTTGACTCTTGATATGTTTTGTGTATGAGTTAAGCTGCAGCTGAGCTGCACCTTAACTCTTCATCTAGAGAAATGTTTCCATGGTGCATCGCGTGAATTTTACGCGAAAACTTTTCATTCTATTATCGATTTTTTCAATCGACTAGAAAAAATTTCACCTTTTGTTGGAACTTCGTTGGTACTGGCAAATCGTGGATGAGCTTTTTGGCACTTCGTTCGTTTTTTGTCACTTGTGTTGTGGTGATTTTTTCAGTCTGCAATATTTTTCATCCTAATGTTATGTCTTTTGATCCAGAAAAAAAGTGAGGTTGTAACTCGACTGTTCCACAGACCAAATTATTGAGCGAATTATGTTTATCACATCGATCATTTTTGGACGCTAGTCAAAAAGTGAAAAAAATGAATTTATTACATCCCTAGACAAGAGCCAACGTCACAGTCCATATAGCTCTGTTTGCGATAGCTTTGTAACTCCTAAATTGTCACCACAAAATGACTAAAGTGCTCCAGTTACATAATATCGAAGCGCAACTGCAACTTGCTGAACAGGCAGTAGAGCTTCTGTTCGATGAGTATTGTGCAGATCATCTGACAACAATTTAGTCACATAGAAAATCGAGGTGCGATCAAATCCATATCTTCGACATTATCATGTAAAATAATAGGATTTCGTCTATCATGAAAAATATGATTATTTCGAAGATTCTGCTGTTGCTCCTCTCTGAAAAGCAATCGGAGACGGCCATACATGCAGAGCATAGAAATTCTGCTGGGGGTCAGCTAGGACAGGGGGTGGAATACAACTTTTTTTTGTTCCTGATAACGAAAAAAGATCTTCGATAGGTCTTGTAATATCCAAGCAGCATATTCTTCATCTTATATTAGTCAGATATGGGAAATTATTTGCTTATACTGCACTGTTTAAAGTTTTAATGTTACTTTTTTGGACTTCAAGTATGCTTTATTTAGAAAAATTGTTCAACTACAGCATCATTCCTATTTTTATGATGATTTTCTTTTCTCACTAGCTCATTTTTCTTTGTCATCTTCTGGATCATTGCTGGGGTGGTCAAATCTGCTGGGGGTCAGCAAGAATCTGCTGGGGGTCAATCACTGGGGGTTAAAACCCCCCCCCAACCCCCCCCCACGTGCATGTATGGAGACGGCCATCCATTTTGACACATAAACATAAATAATAATTTAACAAACTTCCAAAACTGCCTATGCAAGCTACTGGCAAAGTTCCAACAAGAAGCGAAATTTTTTTCAGTCGATAAACCACTACTGATGACCGTGAAAAAAATCGATAATCAAACGAAAAGTCTTGGGATAAAATCGGGACAACGCGTCATGGAAACATTTTCTTCACACGTGCAGCTCAGCTACAGCTTAACGGGTACACAAAACATATCGAGAAGCTGTAGCTTAACTCTTGCCATTAAGATGCAGCTCAGCTGCGGCTCAGCTGTATTTTAACTTTCTCGACATGTTTTGTGTACGATTTAAGCTACAGCTGAGCTGCAGCTTAACGACAATGGTATAACATATAGAGTTAAGCTGCAGTTTAAGCTGCAGCTCAGCTGGAGCTTGAGTCTCTTTGATGAAACCGGCCCCAGCTCAGCTGCAGCTTAACTCCTACACAAAACATATCGAGAAAGTTAAGCTCTTGAATCTATATGTTATACCATTGCCGTTAAGGTGCAGCTCAGCTGTAGCTTAACTTTCTCGACATGTTTTGTGTACGAGTTAAGCTACAGCTGAGCTGCAGCTTAAGTCGCTTTGATGAAGGTATTGATTTTATGGTTCGTACATGGAAAGAAATAAGTATGAATTTTAGGGGAAAAATTTGCTTGCGAAGTATGAACCAACTGCGAGCATGATTGGTGAGCAGCTTGCTCGCTGATCGCATTTCCGACCATGCTGATCGCATTTCCGACCATGCTGATCGCATTTCCGACCACGAGAAGACTGGAATTTTGCCGGATTGGAAGAGCGTATTTCAACAGAACCACGTGTTTAATTGTTTTTTGCATATACAATGTATGTGGGAAATATCGATTTTTTAGTTGAGGCAAAATTTTGTGTTTTTAATCTTGACATTCGTTTAATTTTTGATTTCTGAATATTTTGAATGTTTTTCCATTCTTGAAAGCACAAAAAATGCTAGATCAAGAATATTTTATTCTTCTGACATCATTAACTAATAATTCCGAGTAGACTTGGAAAATAATATTATATATATATTTTTCATACGCCCTTTCTCTTGAAAAAAAATTGAACAGATTTCAAAAACATAGTAAAATCAATACTAAATTGTCATCCGGCCTTTCTGGCGTTGGAAGAAGTATGAATTGCCATCCAATCCGTCAACTTGCCAGACCAGCATTCTGATCCGAATTCGGATGCCCGAAGCCAAATTGCCCGATGCCGGACACTGAATACCAGAAGCTAAAAATAACTTGCCGGACGCTGGATGAAGTATGAATCCGCCTTTAAGTTTAGGGCGGAGCGAAGCAGAGCCAGGTACAGTGCCACTTAAAAATCTAGCCGCACCCAGAAAAAAACTGCATTTTTGTAAATCATCAAGTTACATTTACTCATAGATATGTGTGTTTAATTTCCAGTGGTTTTATGATGTAACTTCTTTGTAAAATTACATTTATCGACCAGATTTATATGTTCATTTAGTACGGTCAAGAGAGTCAGATGTCTCAGCTGACTTTTGTTGATCTGACTTGCTTGATCATACTAAAAGACGTTCATCCCTAATCGTCAGTTTTTTCGGTCTTCCAGATCTTTTAGCATAGCGAAACCAAGCTGATGAACCATGGCTATTCTCAAATTTTCTGATAGCATTTCTAACGGCTTTTTCTTCCACTTGCATATGACGAGCTATTTCTCTTTCACCAAGTTTCAATTCATTGAATAACAATAATTTTGACACGTTTTGTAGGTGAAAGGCCTTTTCCTTTGGTCATTTAAATTATAATTAAATGAATTTTAAAAAGTCGAAACATATAAATCTGGTCGATAAATATAATTTTACAAAGAAGTTGCATCATATAAACACTGGAAATCAAACGCACATATCTATGAGTGAACATTACTCAATAATTTACAAAAATGTAGTTTTTTCTGGGTGCTTCTAGATTTTTGAGTGGCACTGTAGGTGAGCACTTAGCGTCTGTCCCGTCAAAAGCATCCTCAAAATAAAATCTATTCTGACAGCTGTGCACGGAGGGTGCTTTTTTATGCATTTACTGGTTTACACATCCAAGTTTACACTTTGACACTTACAGGATCAGGAGCACCTGCGTATGCTTTACCCTGTTCTCCCATTTGCAGATCGTTGCCCAATGACTGTAACCAAGGCCCATTTGCACTAAAGGGTTCTGAGTGCGAGCTCAAGATAATCTCGAACAAAAAGGCGACTTGGTTTGATTTCATGTTCGGTATAATTTGAATGTCATCACGAGCTCAATGTCGAGATTATCCCCAGCTCGAGCTATCGGGTTGCACTAAAATTTTCGCATAATTTTCTTATCTCTAACTAAAGCAAATAAATATAAAAATATCTGCAATTCTCAAACTCGAACTTACACCTCAGCTTTAGTGAATCCTGAAGTGAGTATCGTTTGTGCATTTGAAGAGAATAATTTGGACATTGTGATTAGCTCAAACTGAGGATCATCAATTTAGTCCCGATGTTGAGATTATCTTCATGTTGGGTTAGTACAATCAACCCCATGTTTCTTTGTAGTTCTGAAAATGACTATAGATGCCTTCCTCACTATTTTTCAGCCAGTGTGTGAGGAAGGAGTTTTTGAATCGGTCGGGAGCTAGAATGCTTTTGGTTTACCATTTCGTTACATTTGAAATTATGTGCATAGAATTTTCATATAGAAAAATTTTACTGTAGTTGACACCAGGGGCCGGTTTCTCAAAAAGCGTCTAAAGTTACACGCATACAACTTTAGACATGTCCAAGTTGAAAGGACTGTAGACGCATCTAAACTTAGACGGAACTAGCAGTCGTTTAAAGTTAGGTGGGTGAAATAGACGATATGTGTTTCTCGCCAATAAATTGAATGCATGGAAGATTCCGTAAACATTGTTGTTTATGTATATGCATCTGTGTACTTTCCCAATTGGGAAGTAGGGACCTCCACGGGCCGCCCAGCCAGGCTCGAGAGTGGGCTGGGCTTCGGCTCGTGGAAAGATATTATCGGGCCGAGCCAGGCCAGAGGGTTCAGACCATAAAACCCAGAAAATTTATGCAACTATTTACGTTAACAAGTGAACTTCCGACAAACGTCCATTCCCTGTATGTTTCCTACTTTGAAATTTGCTAGAATTTCACTGCTATTATATTTAGTGCGTATTTAATAATTGAAATGTTATCATCAGTATAATTACTATTTGTTTCAGATGCAGTTCAAGCTATTAGCAATACTGTTCACCATTCTGACGAATTTTAAAACTCTTGTAACTAGCATGAATCTCTTCTGTGGTCAAATTTCATTGATTAGTTCACCGGAAATGGAGATAAGGTGTCTTATGCACTGTTTTTTGCATGGCTCGTTTCGCCCTTTGGCGAAGGAGGTCAAAATTATCTTTTCTGCATTTTCATTTTTCAGCCATTTTCTTCAAGTTACCTTTTTCGCTCAAAAAAGTCCACAGACGCGTTATTCATGCTTCTTTGGATTTAAAAAATTTAATATGTACAGAGGGAACCGAAAATTAAGAAAACTTTACTTTTTTGAGTTCTGATAATGGTAACAATAAATTAAATGATTTCTTAATTTTCAAATGATTATTTTCAAATTATCTAAAGCTTAAATAATCAAATTCCGAAAAAATTGGCTGCAAAGTGCAAACACCTTAAATGAGTTCGAATATCACTAATTCTGGCGCAAAGTACCAGGAAAAACTTTTGGATTTGGTATTCAACAATGCTGGCACAAGAATTTTTTCAGCACTTATTTCATGGATAAAAAGTATAATTTTTCAGCCATTCAATCGTTTTTCAGTCGGGCAGAATGCAAAAATCATATTGAAAACATGCAGCCAAAATTAAAAAATCAGGCAATCATGGCATTGTTCAACAACTTCTGGTATTGTATTTTGCTCATGATGATTTAATCATTTTCCAAGTTCAAATACTCCAGTTCCTAAAATTCAAACATTTTAAAGACTGCAATACTGCAAGTGAATACAATCAGTCTGCAATACTGCAAGTGAATACAATCAGTTCTAGAAAAATTAATAGTTTGATATAATTTTATTCAGCAACATAAATTTGATTTGGTTTCGGTTAATTTTTTTGCCTCATCATAACTTTTCATCATTGTGACACACTTTTAAAAAAGGAGCTTTGACGGACCGGGCCGGGCCGCGTCCTTGCGGTCCATGCAAGTCCCTACTACGTACCCAATAACATATCCTCCACATTATCTGGAAATTAACATATTTGCCTACGATATTCGTTGGTAAACAATCCGTCATTTTTGTCACAATTTCGAAACTGTAGCTTTTGCATACAACCAAAAAAAATTTACGATTTCAAAATATGGGCCGCCCGTTCGGCAAAAATTCGAAGTTACAGCCAAATTCGTATCAACCTCACATCAGACACCTGTTATCTCAACTGTGGTATTAATGCTCGAATCCTTGCGAACGTAACTTTTGGAAATCCAAAACTTTCCTAGAATTAATTATCGGTCAATGAAAATATGACCAATTAAGAAAAAGTTCATCTTTAAAGCCCAATTCCAAAGTGATTTACAAATGCTAGAGCCCTGTATTCACATCACCGAGTACAACAATAATATAAAGAAAAAAACGTGTAAGCGTAATTTGAAAAATTTTCTCATTACTTAACCCAGGGTCCCGTCTAAATTTTTCGTCTAAATTTAAACGTGTTTAGCTTGAACGTCTTTTGAGAAACATTGAATAAACATATGACGTCATTTTAGACGTAAGTTAGACGGGTTTAGCGTGCTTTTTGAGAAACCGTTCCCAGGGGAAGAAAAGAATGCACGATGCTGCAGAATATACTTTTTCCCAGACATGGAAAATTCTTTTTAGAAAGAATGAAAATGTAATATAAAGAAAGGGAATATTCCAACTTTAACCCAAGTTCCCAAAAATCTACTCCACTTCTTTTTGTAGCATGGCAACTATCCATGCAAGTATATTCTTCTTTTTTCTGCCCCATCGGGGCATTTTTTAATAAACTAGTGTCCCGTTACTCCAAGAATGCTTTAAATTTTTTAAATTGCAATAAGATTTAAATGATCATTTTGCAGCTAATCATTTAAAAGTATTTCAATATGCAAATTCAACTCTGTGGCACAATAGCTCGTCTTAATAATTAGTACGTTGCCATTCCAAAACTTCCTCTGATAGGCAGTTTTATTGAGGTAACAGGGAAAGCAGATGTTCAAAAGTTGCAGCAGTTTTTTACCGAAAAATTTTTTTCGTACAAATGATGAAAATTTTCAAACTCATAGCTAAAGTTAACAATTTATTACAAAATTATGACAAAATGCATGATTTGACTTTTTCAAATAATTTTGTGAAAGTTTTTATTGCACAAAACTTTGTTTCCCACCAAGTTTTACGCACCACCGTATAGTTCACCTATGTCTCTTTCCTTTCAACTGAACTGTATTTTTTCAGGTTACACTGTGATGCAAATATATAGTCTGTTTTATTTAAATGCTTCCAAATAGAAAAGTGACACAAATCAGTACAGTCGTCAAAATCATTTACATACAGCTCTTATTGTAAAATTTTTTGCTAGAAAAATTGTTAAAGATTGGGTTAGTATGCTCACAAATTTCCAGTCCTATATGATATATTGTTTATCAGAAAATCGTGAAAATCTGA
This sequence comes from Romanomermis culicivorax, assembly GCA_963922205.1. Lineage (NCBI taxonomy): Eukaryota > Metazoa > Nematoda > Enoplea > Mermithida > Mermithidae > Romanomermis > Romanomermis culicivorax. The sequence continues at coordinate 84,904 of CAWUHX010000488.1, forward strand.
AATACTACTTGCTCCAATTTCATTATTTAGAACCATTTCAAGATTAACAGACTATAGTGTGCAAATGGTGTAAGCACAATACGCATTGTTCGATAGCATGTCCAAATGGCTATCAAGTATAAAAAGTGTATGTTGTAAAGTGCACTACAGGGGAACTATGAGTAATCTCCTGCACTCATGTTGCATCAAAAAAATCAGGGTGCTTCATTTTTTTGAAAAGTTAAACAATCAAATAATAGACCCGAGCATAGTTTCTTGGTTCTCAATTCTCATCATTGCATAACAATTTCCCCAAAGACAGACTACTGTTGATGCTAGTCAAAGTACGGAAAGGCACGTTTCGGTGCCGCCATTTCGGCACTACATTTTGGCGCCGCCGTTTGGGCGCCAACCATTTCGGCATTGGGTCATTTGGGCGCTGGCGCTGTCGCCGGCTGTTCGGCGCCAAACTGTTTTTTTCGTTTTATTTTTTTCTTCAGTTTTCTTAATTTCCTTTATTTCCTATCTTTTTCTTTCGTTTTCTGTGTTTTGCTCAAGTGTTTGTTTAAGTTGTTATATCAAAGTGTTAAAGTATCTAAGGGAAATTTCAGAAGATTCATATAGCACTGTTGGAGTAACGGGACACCCTTTTTTGCAAAAAATACATTATTTGGAGTAAAAGGATTTACAGCATGAGTAGCGGGACACTGGGAGTAACGGGACACTTGAGGTAACAGGACACTTATAGTAACGGGGACACAATCGTGCATCACTTGCCTCCTACTGTTTTTCTTCACAAGCATTTCAGCAAAAACAAACTACAGAAAAATTACTTGTTTCGTCACAGGCCTCGGGTCGAAATTATCCGCTGCGCCGGCTTTATTCCCTTTTTCCCATAATTCTTGTAAAAGCTGTCTGATACGTTTGTCGTTCATGTTTATGCTACGAAATCCTGGGTGTGGAGAGTAACTCTGAGAAAAGAACAGTTGTCAGTGAGTGTGAGATAGGCAAACGATTATTTAAAATTGTTGTTATTGCTAAAACTTTTAAATATAGTGATGTAAACTGCCAAAATATTCAAACAGTGAGTGTTGTATTGATGTTTCAAGACCGCCATTTCCATGCTAGTGTTATGACGACATAAGTGATGTAGAAGTTGAAACATTTTTGATTATTTTACGTTCTTAAGATTTGTAACCGATGTTCGAAATGATATGAATACCTCGTTAATCAAAGCAACTTTCGTCGAAGCAGCTAAGTATTTCAATGTTTCTGTCATTTTGCTTCCTTTGTTTCATTCTTCTAATGCTTTGTCTGTTTATGTTGTTACCACATTATGTCAGTTTTTTACAACTGAAAACGCGATTGATGACGTTGTCATATACGACGTAATGATTCTATCGCGAGCCGATTCATAACTGAAATAAAGGCCCATTTATACTTGCCTTTTTCGGCGGAACGGAACGGAAGCAGTTTTTCCGCCCGGTGAAAGAGTATAGCAATTTTCATCGCGCGGAAGTATGACGGACAGTATAAATGACGTCAACCGAAATCGACCGAACCGAAGCATTTCGATTGCGTCGCCCAAAAAAATTTCGGTTTGAATGGTCCGTCTGTACGCGTACTCCGGCGGAAAAACTAAATTTTCATTTTCGATATTTCAGCGAATTTCGCATGTTTTTTGATGCTTTAAAATTTTTCTTTGGCAAATTTAACGAGCCGGAACTATTTTTCTTGTTCTCATACGCAATTTTCCGTCGCAATCACCGTTTTTTCCCGCCGGCCTTTCCCCAAATGCGAAAAGGGGCCAAAATTCGCGTCCCTATTTTTCCCAAGTCGTTTTTTCGCTCGTAAATGCTCATACGCTTAATTTCAGTGTTTTTCAGCCTTTTCAAACATTTTGATATTTTAAGAGGCGTTAATTCATTTAAATGAAAGAAAAATATCGATGTTTTCGAGTTTGAAACACCCCTTTTTCCTCAAATGGGCTCTTTAGAAGAAACAAATTTAGAAATAAGGAAAAAATTTTCGACATTGCTCTAATTGCTGAAAACAATTTTAGGGCTTCAAGTCGAGAAGATCCATTTTGATGAAAATTTTCCGGCGCGAGGTGACGACATGCGTATGATAGTCATTATTTTCTATCAAGTGCGGCCGTAGCATATCTACTTCCATTTACTAATTAACCTCCAACAGTTTCTATCAATTGAATTACGCCATCTCCTTTTTTATTTGCAAAAAAGTAACTATTTTTGGGGCAATATCTCAAAAATCACAAAAAACGACGAAAAACCCGAAAGTTTTGGATACCCCACACCATAATTTCGGGTTTACCCCTCTCTCCAAGTGGTAGAACTTCTTACAGGTATGTTTGAAGCTCCTATTCAGCAATGTCTGTTGCATGGATTCATTTTCCACCGTTGTAGAATACAAAAGTTCGAAAATTTTTTCGGCGAAATTAGAAGCGATTTACAATCTATTAGTCGGATTTAAATTTACGAGTACATCTAGATGTTGCGAAAACTGATTTTCCCGCGTCCCCACATTTGTCCTGGTGTTCCGGAACAAGAAGTAAATTAACGTCGATATTCCCAATTTGAATCACAGAAATGTTAATGGCACTTCAACTCATGGGACATCTATCATTAATATGCTTTCAATTGTTGTTGAATACCAATGTGTTATTCACTAGACTTACCAGGACTAGTATTTTCCTCATTTTTGCAATTTAGTCACTAGTCACTCTGAAAACACCAGAACGTTTGCGTATATGTCAAAAATGCAGAAAAATTCGCGACCACATTATAATTGTTTTTGGAAACGTGGAAAATTTTTGTAAAATGATGAAACAAATTTTGGGTACGGTTAACTATCCAAAACCGTAATGACTTTGAATTATATCAGAAATCGACTTTTAATGCTTTTATGATGACAACTGAGAGCTCAAAAAAGATTTTGATGTTTCCAGCGCGGAGCACTGAAGAATTTTTCGGGTATCGACAATTTGCTTTTTGCCTCAAATCGCACTTTTAGGGATAAATATTTGGAAAATGAAAAAAAAATTTGGGGATTGGATACAGAAAAGATGCATTTTAGTGCATTTTAGCTGGTCCGAATATCATAATTTACGGCGATTTACGCCAGTTATAACTTTTTTGTGCAGGTCTCTTCTTAAGGGTTCAGGAAAAGATTGGTTCTGGTCTGAACAACTGACCTGTTAGAGCTAATATTTTTGCAGTGGCTTTTTGCACCGGTTTATCAAAAAAAGAATTTTTGTAGGCCATCAGCACCGAAAAACTTAAATAATATTTTTGGATTTTGTAATTCTGTAATTTTTTAGATTTTTTGTAATTTCATTAGTGTTTTTGGATTTTTTGTTTTATGAAAAGAGTAAAATAATATACGAAAAAGAGAATTTTGGGCCAAGATAATGGGGCTAATTACTGCTGCTGCCTGCTGCCTCTATAGCCTCTTCGAGGCCTTCCTCGATAATATCCCCTCTTGCCTTGGCCTCAGGTTTGGCCTCCATCTTGGCCTTGATTTTGGTCTTGGTTTTGACCTCCTTGGCTCCTATCCGGTCTGTCAAGGGGTTCAAAATTTGGATTAAAGAATAGCATGTCCAGGTCTTGGCCTTGGTGTTGCCAGTTTCCTCGGCCTCCATAGGGTTGGTGAGGGTGCCCTTGAAAACCTCCTCTGATGTGGCCTCCGCCATACCCCAGTCTACCCCATTACAGGGCAGGGTTTGAGAATCCTTCATCTCTCCCTGTTGTCTTTGTGCCGATCCACTGCTTGTGGAGCTGCTATATTGTTGTTTTGGTGGTCTGAAAGTTGAATTTAAAGATTTTGAAGATGAAGATTGATATTTTGAGAGTGTACTTTTGTAGGAAAAAGTAGCCGCTTCCTTATACAACCTCTGGCTGGTCAAACTTGAAGATTGTTGCATTGGCAGCTGTTGTTTCTTAGCCGGTGGAAGTCTAGGCACTTTAAACTTACTAGGGCTCTTGGTGTCTGTGTGCTGATATTTATCAGGCTTCACTTTGTCATGGCCCCCTGCCTTCCTTTTCATGCCCATTTGGTTTAACCTTTGTGAGCCCATAAAGATGTACTGATTAAAGGCCGCAATGTAGTATTCGTCTACGCAGTTTCCCTGGGCTTTGACGAGTAGTTGTCTGTTTGCAAATGAGCATGCCTGGGCATACCAGCTACCAATTGCCATAGGCATGATTGGAGCAAAATCCAACTGTAAAAAGATCATCAAGGTCACGTACCTGATGGCTGTAAAGATGTCTGAAGCATTGTAATCCTGAAGCCACCTGGGAATCAGTGCTATAATTATCCATTCCCAGATTTCCTCGGGTACACCTTCTCCATCGAACATAAAACCACTCAGCATTTAGAATTGCTGGCAGTAATTGTCCTGAATTTTGGCAATGGCATCGTTAACCATTCTATAGACTATTGGCCATTCTTGGCCGTCAAAAGCAAAATGATTGGCCACCTCCGGATTTTCAAATGAGATAAGGCCAATCATTCGCCTCTGTTCCGTTTGCCATTCCCAGTAATCAATCAGAGTCTCTGCTAATTGACTCCAAGTGACATATTGAGGTGCTTCCCTTGCAGATCTTGCAACCACATTTAATTTGATATTTTTGATCAATTTTTCCTTCGATTCAAAATCAGGCTTTACCAACGCACTTCCTGCCTGCTCATTATAAAACTTCTTATATTTGGCAGTATAGCTTGTGGGAACCAATGTAGATTTACCAGATTTAGTACTAACCTCTCCACCAGTTTTGGATACTGCTAGGTCTGAGAGTATGCTGCAGTGGACATAGTAGCCTTATCTGATGTGGTTTGACTCTTGGAGGTCTCTACTCTTGACTTTTGAGTCGTTCTAATGTTTTGGGTCATTGTTTCCTCAGCTGTGTCCTATGCATCATTTTTGGAACTGGTTATGGGTGTTCCTTTTGCTTGCTGTTCGGCTGCTAGTCTACATTGACGGGCTTTACTTAATCGGATTCGGCGTCTTACCTTTTCTTCGGCTAATTGACAAATAAACCTTTTGGACATTCCTTCAGCCAACATTTGCTCCATTTTTTCAGGAGAATAAACTCCTGGGATTCCTTCTTCATGAAGTCTACCCCTTTTCATCAGCTCTGTTGCTGCTACAGCTGAATCTGAGCTGTCATCAGCATACAACTGCTCCTTCACCTTTTTCTGTAACGCCGGCTGGCACAGGAATTCCTTCTGCACTAGGCGTTTCTGTTCCTGAATCTTGGCCTGAAGGGCATCACATTTTGCTTGCAGGTCATCAGCTTTAGGATCTTTAGACCAGACAGCAATTTCTTGCGATGTTTCCTGCATCTTGTCCAGTCTAACATCAATTCCCAACATTTTAGTGGCTGCCTCATCTATTAGAGTCTGGACCTTTTCCTCCTCTATCTCTTGCTGCTGCATCTTAGCCTCCATGGAATCTTTGTCCTCCAATGTCTGGCTCACAGGCTCCAGAATCTCACCTTCTTCCTCCTCCAAACTGGACTCAGAGTCTGAATTCCGTATCTTTGGCAAAAGCTGTTTAACTTTAACTGGCAAAACAGCTGGAGCTGGGGACAAGGATTGCATAATAGTGATCACTTCTGGTTCTACTTCTGCTGGTTGTTGAGGTTGAGGTACAACAACCTGTTGTGCTACTGCTGGTTGCATTTTTGGCTGCACCACTACTATAACCGCAGCTGCTTGCATAACTCTGGTAACAATTGCTGGTTGCTGCATTTTGACCACTGGCACTGGTGTTTGCTGCTGTGTTTTAACCTCTCCTGACCCTCCAGCTTGTGCTGTCTGGGATGTAGAAGGACGATTTAATGGTACCTTTGAAACCAACTCACCTGTTGGGGTATATGTTAGAGTATACCCAGGCATGTCTGAGGCTAATGTTCTCTCCTGGAAACTGTTAGTGACAAATTCCAGTTTGAGTTTGAGCAGATTGCACGTAGCATATGCCATTAGATAGTCCATAGAGTTCGTGTCTTCCCTCATAGGGTACCACATTCCCAGTCTGAAAGTCTCGAAACCTATATAATAAAAGATTACATAATAGTAAGGAATTACTTTATAGGCTTTGTCCTTCAGAATAGACTTGTACTCCCTCATTTCGAGTGTTTCTTCCACTTGCCTAAATCGCAAGGGCATGAATCCAAATCGATTTTGCCATGTATATATCCCAGTCTTGAATGGGTGTTGAGGTTCCGATGGCAGCAATGTTGCAGCTAATTCTAAATCGTAGGCCAGGCAGTTGCCTAACTTCCAGGACATGCATTTTATGGCCTCCTGGGCATCCCTGCTGTAACTATTTAGAAAATTATAATTTAACAGTTGTGCTGCTTCAAAATTGCATTCCATTCTCGAATGAGGCCATGCCAAATGATAGGCCAATGGCATAAATCTACAGACTTGCTCTAACTCCATAAAGTTTTGCTCATCCAATGCCTTGGATATTTTGGCCAAATTTGGCATACAAAAATTAGTCTTATAGACTTGCTTGTGGCCTTCCATGTCCGCTGGGTAATAGTTGTTACTGGAGAATGCTTTTCATTGAATATTGTTAGGCTTCTGGGCTTGTTGCCAGTATAGCCTAGCATTCTCGTACAAAGTCAGTATTTTACTGTCTAAATCCCAGTAAGACTTACCATTTCTGAGATTTTCCAGTATATCTAAGCTGATGTTGTCCCAGTCTGGAATCTGGACATCTTGTATATCGTCGGGATCACTGTCCTCAGTGTAACCATCATTTTTAAGTGGTTTACTATCCCTTGGGGTTAATGGATAAAATCCACTTGGTAAGGGTAGGTCTCGTCCTCTGGCAGGATTGCACTTGGATGCTGAGGTATAATACTCCATTGTATTTCCCTGCATCTGGACGGCCCACCGATCATACATCTCACACTTCATCATGTGGTACACCATATTAGGGTGCACCTGATCAGTTTCCATGACTGGAGAACCTAGTCCCATTTCACGATTGATGTGTCCTGGAATCATCGAATATTGTTGGTAAAAGTGAAGGGGGACTGTATTGATTTGCTTGGGCTCCATTCTATCATGGTTGAAAACCTGCATTTCCATCAACAGATAATCAGCCATGCCATAATGAATTGCTGCAAACATAACTAATAATGAGTAGTACTTGTCTAGAGCTGCATATCTCAGCTCTTCTGGTAATATGCCTCCTCTGGCAAACTGATCACGGTTCACCCAAAGTTAGAAATGGTATTGGTAAGGGCCCACGTCTATCAAATAGAATTCCCTGAACAATTCCTTTAACCTAAAGGTTTCGGGACAGTTGCCTACCTGAAAACACTGTTTCTCTAGGTTTGGCCCTACCATCGTCAAGGTAAAGTGGTCTAAGTCAATGTATTGACCTCTGGTCCTCCTTAGATGTTCCCACAACAGGACAGTTTTTTCCCTGTCCTTGTTATCTCCACCTGCTCTGCATACATTATATATGCTAACTAGGTCCTCGAGTACCTAATATCGGGCAAATAACATATCTGAATTTAGGAATTCATGTAAACTGACTCACTCTTTCTCCATGAGGCTGGTAGTGTTGATAACATAGCTTTGACCATTCATTAATGCGAAGCTGATATATCAGGCATATTGCTTGCCCATTGGATTGTCGACCTCTCTCATTTTGAACAAGGCAGTGACCTCATCTTGATTGATCTTCTCCACATCAAATCCACAAACTGGATGTCCTCTGAAGATGGAGACTTCTCGAACATATTCCTGTAATTGACTGACTTTTCTCATGTCTACCAAAATTGGTTCCTTGGGATTGGCCGGCTGATATCCAAAGGTTGCCTTAAAACATTGGTCCAGCTTGTGGACTCAGATAACCCTTTTGATGTTATAGTCTAACTAATTAAGAATATTGTAAGTTTTATTATTTATTCCCCTTTTTTAGCATCTATTTAAGGTCTATAATCACCAACACCACTACACCAAGCAGGTGAAGTTTTGCAGAAAAATAGATTAGTGCAGGCTTGTGTTGAGTGAGCCACTGATATAACAAACATATAGCTGGTAGGCAACTAACACTTTACCAAATCTTCCCTTGCTACCTCTATATGTTGGGGAGGGTAGACCTGATCGGATTGTCCACCATTTGATTGGACACCAATCTCTGATCAGCTGCTTGAAAGAACAAATACACTCCATTTATGGAGCTCAGTATTTACAATTTTTATAGTGCTCAAGATTGAAATTTTTTTATGATTTTGCTTTCGAAAAATGATATAATTTGATTTGAAAACAATTAATTTTTGTTAAAATTTGATAATTTTAAATTTGAAGGGGCTGAACCAAATGTTCTATAGGTTTCCCTCGAAAGGTCTAACTCTCGCCGTTAGCTGGTCTATTTCCGAATTAGGAAATCTCTGATTGGCTATAAGTTTCCCATTTTCAATACTCCCCTTTTTTGTTTCCTCTAAGTTCTAACCTCATCTGCCCTTATTTGGGGCACCGAGTTGGTCTTCCAGCTACTTCTGGGCATTCCCTGTGATTTCCAAAAATGTTCAATAAAATAAGTGAGAAACTTACCATCGATGAAGAAGAATCGGTTATCTTGCCATTCTTGCGGCTTTCTGAATTCAACATGGCGCTCGGAGTGCGACCACTCGCGTGTTGGAGCTTGTTGGTGGTTCCACGCGCCTTTTCCCTTTTCCTAATTTTTTGAAAATTTCTTTCTTTCAAATAATAATTTCAAAAATTTATTAAAATTTTTTAAGTTCTGAAAAAGTATAATTTAGCAATTTTGATAATTTCCTTTTTATGTACAGTTTGGGGAAATTTAGTTCTTCCTTCCGTTAGAAGTATAGAATTCAGATAAGCAGGGGCAGCGATAATGTCTTTTGAAAAATGAAAATTTTGAAAATTGAAATTTTTAGAAAAGGTCAAAAAGTTTTTTGGGTTGTCACTTTGATCTAAAATTCCTGAGAATTTCTCCCAAAGTCTGAAATATACGAAAAAATTTAAAAAATTATTGTGAAGATTATACAAACACCATAAATATTACAGAATTTTATGAAATAAACTTGAAATAAGTACCTACACGGGCAATAAATACAAAAAAAACAAAAAATCTATGCAAAATTGTGCATAGGTCCCCCTTGAGTGAAATTTCACAATGAATGTGATCCATTTGGCCCCCAGTTGCAACTGTATGCACTATATTGGAAAGTGACGTACTTTCTTCACCTGGCATGTCATGATTGGCTCCTGCTATTCATGGCAAGACCCTAGTGGTCTCATAACAAAAATGTTTCAATCTGCTGATTGAAACAATTTGGCGATTTAGCGGGTTGTCCCAATGAACAATGATGACAACATTCTCGGCCATTTGCAAAATATCCGAAACAATGTGAACCAGACTATGGAAGTCCTAATTTTTTCTGCTCATCTACTTTTAGCAGAGCCCAGTCCTTTTGGCAGAAATTTTGTTCCTTAGACTTTTCATCAAAGTATTTCTTCAATTCTTCTGCAGCACTCTGGATATTTTTTGCAATATCCTCATACAGGTAGATGAAATGATTTGTCAACACAAATTTGTATGCCTCTGTATTTATATCTGGCATTATAATGTCATATGCTTTCGACAAGTTTAACCCAAAGGTTGCCTTATGACCTCTAAGCAATAAAAATGGGGATTGCCCTGTTGCTGCATATGGTGTAGTATTATAGGCAAAGACCACAGCTCTCAAATATCCTGGCCAGTTGTCCTTTTCTTCAATCCTAACTTTTCTGAGATGCTTTATAAGTGTCTGATGTAATCTTTCAACCATACCATTTCCCTGTGGATGGTATGCTGTTGTATAAATTTTCTGACACTCTAGTTACTTGCAGATTTCTTTCATGAGCTCTGAGGTAAAACAAGATCCTGTATCACTGAGTAATCTCCGAGGAATCCAGTATCTGAATACAATAGCTTGTAGAAAATTGTCTACAATGGTGCTAGCTGACTAATCAGGGATCAGTTCAGCTTCAACCCACTATGTAAAATAGTCCTGAAAGACTATGACATACAGTCTCTTCTCACTGAGTGGAGAAATACCCACAATATCCACTGATACTATGTCAAATGGACCTTCTGGAATTATCGGTATCAGTGGTGGAACTTCAGCATTTCCGGGGTTAGCCATTTGGCAAACTGGCCAAATTTGATCCAGTGTCTGACATCCTTTCCTATTCCAGGCCACCAGAACCATTTTTTAAATCATCACAAGAGTTCTTTTGAACCCTTCAGGAGTCATCATAATGGCACCGTGATACTGGTGGAAAGTATTGTCTCTTAGACAGGATGGAATGACCACTTGATCATCGGCTCCCTGTCTAGTTTCCTGGTATAACACATGAATGTGGATATAGAATCCACTGTGATACTTCACTTTTGCATTTGGACCCAATCTATCAAAATACAGCATTTGGACCCAATCTATCAAAATAAGGCTTTAATACCTCATCTTTTCTCTGCAAGAGGACCATGAGATCATCTCTAATGAGCTCTTTTGGCAACTAAGTTTCTTTGGGGTCTGCCAAATTGCATTCCATTCTTTTTCCGGATATAACCAGGTAACTCGCTTTTCCTTACCTTTTTCCTCGTTACCTTTTTTTCCTCTTACCTGCCCCTGATTGCCATCAGGCTGAACTTCAGCCTGCTTACTCTTTTCCGCTTCTCTAGTCATGCTCCTTGTAGTGATGGGATTTACCCAGATTGCTGGCGAAATAGATTCTGGATGGCCCTCAGAATCTTCAGGATATATTTTGGTGAATCTTGGAATCTCATCAATCCTTTGACATTCCTTGCTTTTCAGCTCTGGATACAACGAAGTACCGTCTTCAGGATTCTGATCTGTCAAAATTCTGAATCTCTTGGCTAAATTGAGATCTGTTTCCTCAATTTTTTGTGCTTCCAGATCTTTCAGATTTGACTCTCATCTATCTTCTGCCAACATGTGTTCCTACTTTGAAGGTATTTTTTCCATCTGATCATCTGATTCATCAATTCTAGAAAGGAAGTCTGCCATGGCGTTTTGTTTTCCAGGCACATACTATAGTTTATATTTGAACTGAGAGATGAATGAATACCATCTCTTCAACTTACCCTTAGTCATTGCATTCCCCTTCATTGAGAGTAAAGGCTTGTGATCAGTTCTTATGTTCACTTTATGACCTACTAGATGGTGCTTGTATAACTTCAAGCCATAGACTATGGCCAAACATTCTCTCTCCGTGACTGACCTTTTTTTCTCATCAGCTTTTAAAATTCTGCTATTATAAGCTATAACCCAGTGGTCAGACTTGGTCTCCTCTGGTAGAGAACTGCTCTCAGTGATGTTCTGCTGGCATCCATCGGAAGGACAAAGTCCGCAGACCCGTCCAAAACCACGTACTTCAGAAAAGGCACTGACTACGAGGCATCCTCTAGGCTTTGAAAAGCCTGATAATGAACCTCCGATACTTCCCAAACACTATTTCTTCCAGTTAGTTTGTACAAAGGTTCTGGGAATTTAGCTAGACCTGGTATGAATTTCTCACACTACTGTAGCATTCCTAGAAACCTTTGGAGTTTTCCCTTGGACTCTGGGAATGGAAACTCTGTAATGGCCTTAACCTTTTTTGGATCTGGAGAAACTCCATCCAAATTTAAGATATGTCCTAAAAAATGAACTCTCTCAGAGAGGAATTCACACTTCTCCAGCCTCAGAGTTAACTGAGCCTTTCTTAGAGCTTGCAGAACTAGCTCTAAATTTACTAAATGTTCCTCAAATGTGTTTGAGAATACAATAATATCATCTATATAGACAAGACAGATTTTCCACACATATGGGTGCAAAATTCTTTCCATCATGCACTGGAACTCTGTTGGTGCATTCTTTAAAGCAAAGGGCATGACTTTAAATTGATATAGCCCTTCCTGGCATATGAAAGCAGTTTTTTCTTTGCTTTCTTTGTCCATTTGCACTTGCCAATACCCTGACTTAAGATCCAAGGTGGTATAAAATTTGGCTCTTCCTAAACAGTCTACATAGTCATCCATTCTTGGAATGGGATATTTATTGTCCTTTCTGACCTCATTTATACCCCTTAAGTCCACTACTGATCACTTGGTACCATCTTTTTTTTCTACCAAAAATAAAGGAGCTGCCCAAGGCGACTTTGATGGCTTTATAAAACTCTTTCGGAGCATATCTTGCACATGCTCATGAACATCCGGCCTTAAATTAATGACAGTCCTATGAAACCATTCAGCTACAGGTGCTGCATCGCCTGTATTTATTTTACAGGTCAAATAGGGTGTACTAGTTGGTGGATCATTAGGCAAGCTGAATACATCTCTATATTTGGCGAGACATTTTAGAGCTTGTTCTAACTGATCAGAAGGTATACTGGATTTAGCTAGCATACTGTACAAAGCTTCCCTGAACTCTCTCTCATTACCTTGAGTCGAACCAGGTTTAGCTTGAAGTACACAAGTTAGCTGCTTCTCCTCTTCTTCAATTATCTTCCCCTTTAGTTGATCTTGATTAGAGGAATCACATAACACAGAATTAGTATAGCCACTTATTTGATTTTGTTTCAAATGACATCCTGATCCTGTGGTATTAGATACCATAATTACAAAACCAATTTTAGTACCATCTACTATAGTACTATCTATGTGGAACCTATTTTCATTTTCCTCGGACTCTACTGTGATTCCATTTGCCTACCTTGTCCCAAAGTTTTGCCTTAACCAGTATATCAGTACGACTAGGCGAGTAAACTTGATTGGAACTTACCACAGGCACCGAAACCTTTAAGAGGGAAATCTCTGCTCTGGTGTCACATATATCCTTTATTGCCGATTGTTGAGCATCATCCTCCTGTTTCTGAAACCTATTATGGCTCCTACTTGGGAATGAGCCAAGAAATGTGTTCCCACAATGAGGTTTTCACCTGCTTCAGGAATTACAATTGCTTTTATAGGAAACTGTCCACACAGGGTATCCATCCTAAATTGAATATACCCATGGGCTTGGACTGTTTTACCATCGGCTACAATAACATTTAATATCCTTGGATATGCAGTGTAACTGGGTCCTAAAGTTTCCTTCAGAAACTTAGCTGACATTACTGTACACTGAGCTCCTGTGTTAATGAGAGTCAATATCTTATGACCTCCTATTATAACCTCAATATGGAATGGGGCTGTTTTGGGGTATGTATCCAGCAAATGTTGCTCCTGAGGGCTAGCTGGTGTGCCTCTCTTTATCACTTGTACTGCTGGTACTACAGTTTGAGCTGCAATAGCATTCATTTGGTCAATACTGCCCAATACAACATTGGGGCAATTCACTCTCTGATCTGTCTGTACAAAAGGCTAGCAACCATCACACTCGAATAATCCTTCTGGGGCTACTGATTTGTGAATTGACTCTGGTGCAGAGTCTGAGTCGGTCCTGTAATAGCCTGAGTAGGTTGAGGCGGCTGTAATGCAGCTTACTGCTGGAATTGCTGCATCTGCTAATACTGCTTTTGTAGTTCCTTTTGCCTTTTGAACTCTAGAAATTCATTTTAGTCCGAATCCTGTTCAAAATTTTCATGGCTATCGTGATATCCAGAGTAGCCATGGCTATCCTGATATCCAGAGTAGCCACCTTTGCCTCTGCTATTAAAGTTAGCATTGGGGTAACCTCCTCTACCACTGTAGTTATCTCTAGCAAAATTGTTGAAGCCTCCCCTATTAAAGATAGGGAAGCTAGCTCTGTGTCTGCTCCTGCAATCTGACAAAACTCACAATGTCCTGCAGTCTGCAATATTATGTGTTATGTTCTTGTGGAACTCACATCATGGCTTTGTAGGATGTCGGGAAACTTGACCTCCCTTGCTTGTGCTGGGTATGGCTACATCAGATCAATTTTCCATTTGTCTGCCATCCACTTTTTACTGGAGTTGATCGAATTTTTTGACCAGTTGTACCTTTTCTTTAGAAATTTTTAATAGAAGAGACTCCTTCTTACCTTTTTCGGTCTGAGCCCTAGGGGCTTCCTGAACTGAAGTCTACTCTATTTCAGGTGAATCACTTCTGGACCTCTGGGTCTGGGCAGGTACTTGATTGCATAAATTCTTATACAGCTGCCGAATCCTTTCTCTCTGCCTTAGCTGAAAACCCTCTGACCGATTTCTAGTAACCACCCCAATTTCAGGGTCTTGCCCACTCTGCATGGCTACATCATTGATAAAAATTGAATCCTACTGAGTACCTTTTGGCCCATATCTCTGAAAGACATTTTTGTATCTATTTCCAATATCATGAACTTCAACTGCTAAGTCATACCAAGTCCTAAAGGTATGCCTAGAATTTTTCAGTTCTGACTGAAATGTGGGATCACTCTTGTACACAAATGTATCAATAATCAGTCTTTGCTTTGACTGATAGTCCAAATCTCCCTTCACTAGTTCCACTAATATACTGACTTTTTTAAAAAGGTCTTTGTTGGATCTCAAATAATTCCCTAATTACCATTCCCAGATTACATTCTGTTGCAAAGACATTAATTATGGCTCTCCCAGCATCCCTATAGGTCATGTTGTCACGTGCAACAGCCTCCGGTCTGCCCTTAGAAAGCCTCAGCAGTGCTTCATACTTAGCTGATTCAGGTGTCTCTCTACGAAATTCCCCTTCTAGTGCTGTTAAGAAGCTAAGCACCTGCTGATTTACCATATCTTCTTCTAAAAGTTTGGGTAACACACCTTTAACGATATTCCTAATAACAATCTCTCATGCCAAATTGGTTGTTGGCATTTTCCTCTGATCATATGCTGCCATTAGAACTGGATCTATATCAGAGTTTAAAGATTGCAACATAATTTGGTTTGGATCTTGTTGCGGTGGCCCTTGATTTGATGGTAAATTGTCTTGGTCAAATCTGTAATCCCTATATGGGAAACATACCAGTTGATCTGGTCTAAGGGTAATTGGATCAATTATATTTCCTCTACCATCATAGACCACTCTTGTCAAAGTCAGATGCTGCTGAGCTAGCTGATCTTGATTCCTCTGGTCTATTGATTGCTCAGCTCCCTCAAATCGAATTACCTTAGCTGTACCTCTCCAATTTTTGGGCTCAAAGTTTTACCTTTGCCCTTCATCAAACTCTGGCCTATTACTAAGTACTACACCTGCATATAATTCAGCTAAGAGAGGGTTGTCTCTTTCTGCACCTCTATTACATGGTCTAACATGTCTATCCGGCTCCTGTCAGTGACTTTTAGCTTTCCTCTTATTGTTCTCTGTGGTAGCATTCAGGATGATGTTAAACAAGGCTTCAACAGTTCCTTTCAATTCGCCTAATTGTGTTGCCAATTCTTGATTGGACATCTCGGGAATTTTTTCCGACTAATGGAGTTGCTCCTGATCTTGTTGAATCCTCTCTAACCATTACCGCTTGGTTTCAGGGTCCACTTCTTTCAAATTTGGTCGAATTTCTGGTGTAACAATATCCTGTTTTGGTTGGGTTAATTCGACCCTCAGTGGTGATCTTTTTATGTTTTGCAGCAGTGGTCCATTGGCATCTGGATTTGGATTCACCGGGCCTACCTCTTGCAGTTCCATGGCAATCATTGGCGAGTGGGCTACTGGCACACCTGCATCCTGGGGCCTAAAGTGCATTGTCTGCTGTTGCAATGGCTACACCCTTGCAGGAGTCTGATCTCGAATGACTGGGTGTGGAGCAGCATGACATTGCTGATCCCCATATCCCAAATTAACTAGATTCCCATCACTCGCCACTCTGGGTGGTGATCTATTCAAAGTATTACATCTCGGTATCCTTTCATTTAGCATTTTAAATCCTGCTAATTTTCTGTTGAAACCTGGAGAATATTCTTTTCTCCTAGTCTGACAATGAAGTTCCATTATGAGAAGTTAAAAGCCACCACTTGTTGTGCAGGTCTCTTCTTAAGGGTTCAAGAAAAGATTGGTTCTGGTCTGAACTGACCTGTTAGAGCTAATTCCTTGGCTAGGCCTCTGAGATCGTGCAACAGTCCAGTTTCCCCAGACCTGGCAACAACAACAATTACCTTACCTTTAATTGAAGGGCCTCACAACAGGACCCTCGCAATCTCCTAGAAGAGAAAGATTCCTCCTCAGGAATAGACTTACTTGCAGGATCCCAATTATGGTCTTCCTGTGCTTTGCGTCAGCAAGTGAGGCGCCTGGGCTTTTGGCCCTTCACTCCAGATGATTAATATCGAATCTAAATAAATAGAATATCAATAAAATAATACAAATATTTTAAAGAATGTGGATACACCACTAATAATTTATGCAAATTAACTACGGAGTTGCTGGTTGAAGGTTTATTATTGGACACCAGCACTTTGCCAAAAAATATAATAAAAATGATTAATAGTGAAGAATGATTTTCACTATCACTTCCTCCTTCTTTGTGGTGCTCCACTTCTATGCAAATGTCTGTGCCGCTGGTCGTCCAATTCTTTGATTTGCTTGTGGATTTCCCATTGCAACTTGCCAGCAACAGGGTGCCCAACAACTTTAATAATCATATTATTTATTACCTATAGCTCAGGCGGGGCTTTTTCTTTTAGCATGTCTACTTTAACTTACCATTTAATCTTTAATAGTTTTCATCACCTTAAAAATATCATCTCATGTTTTAATTGGTTATCTTCAATATTTTATCTTCATATTTAAAGAATATCTGCATTTTTTCATTGGCACATTTTTTGAGAAAGATCAACGTGTCAACTTTCTAAACTTTCTGAAGCAATTGTTCCCCTAAGCTTGATAAAAGTATTTTTGCTTTTCGGCCAAACTTTTGAGAGTTTACGAATGAATAACTGATTTAAAAAATTTTCAATTCATAAATTTCTAGGAATTACGATTTTTGAACAAAATTTCGAATCTTATTCTTGGAATATGTAAGTGTTCGGAAAATTGATTATCCAGTGCCACAGAATGTTAATACCCCAGAAAATTTCATCTAATTCAAAGTCATTATGCTATTGGATAGTCTGCTGGAAAATTTGCTACACAATGCATGCTAATTAGACTTCAAACTCGAAAATTTTAATTCCTCTTCAATTTTAATGAGTTAATGGCTCTAAAATATCAGAATGTTCTAAAAAGCTCAAAAACACTTGAGTAAAGCATCTATGAGCATTTAAAATCGAAAAATGACGTGGGAGAATGGGGAAAATTTTTTACCCCTCTCTTCATTTGAGGAAAAGGCCGGAGGCAAAAAACGGTGCTGCGATGCTGGAAAATTCATTTTCCGAACATTTACTTCGAGAATTAGATTCAAATTTTCTGTTCCAAAATTCTATGTCTTAGAAATTTAAAAAAGCTACGAGTACAAGTTTCCGAAAACTATTTCCATAAAGCCTTTGAATTCAATTTACGTTAAGGAAGGAAAAATCGTCTAAAAAAGTTTAGAAAGTTGACGTGTTGATTTTTCTGAAAAATGTTGGAACCCGCGCCCTAGATGGGTAACAAATCATAATGATTATTAAAGTCCTAGAAATTTAAAAAATTGAAATATGGACCCCCCTAAAATACACCAAAATTCATGTCTTCCATATCCTTGCCATACATGCACATTAGGGGGTAAACCCTCCTACCTGAGACCCTGGGCACCACCTGTCTCGAAAAACACTCCTCCCTGAGCATTTTCCAATATAGCTTTTTTAATGATTTTTATGCATACTTTGTAGGAAAAACATGCTTGCGGAACTTTTTTTTGTTTCCTTGCTCACCCACCACTCACCCCCTCCCTCGATAAAAAATCAGAGGACCACCCTGGAAAATTCTTGCAGTGCGTGTTTGATCCTTGCCACAAAATTTTTTTACTTTTCCAAATTTTTCCTCAAAATGCAAGATTTGGGGAAAAACAATCGAGCAAAACCAGCCCGAAAATGAAATCCAATTTTTTTGCGGGAATGCCGATATCCATCTCAAATGAAATCTAAAGATGGATGCCAGAAAAATTTTTGGAGCCAGAAACTAATAAAATGGCGAAATTTTTATTTGAGTTTCCATTTCCACTTTCGGTCGGAAAGTATAAGTGCAATTTTGCAGAGAACAACCGATGACAAGCTCCAACCGAACCCAACAGAACGGAAATCTCCGTTCCGTTCCGTTCCGTCGATTGCATTCCGTTCCGTCGATCGATTGCATTCCGTTCTGTTCCGCTGAAAAAGGCAAGTATAAATGACCCTCAAGTCTTTGGATAGTGCGGGTAAATTACAGCGTTTTTGACCAAAAGTATAAACACTGTCAAATTATATATTTTTCATCACAGAAAATCAAAAATAGCCCAAATATAATTTCTCGCCATATTCAATTGATTACTCTATGAAAAATTAATCGTATATAAAAAATTGATTCTCTGTTGTGGTTCACCGAAATTCTGCTCTGGACAGCAAGTAGTAAGACATTCAATTCTCAAAAAATAATCATAATTGTTTAAATTACATTATCAAGTCAACTTTTCATCGAAATATCTAAATCAAAAGGTCATATTCATGCATGTGCAGCGTGGAAATTTTTCTGGGAGTCTGCCAGGACAGGTAGTAGAATAAAAATTTTTTTCTTCCTTAAAAGAAAGGTATTCTGACATCGAGGCAGCATATTCTTCCATCTGTATTAAGACCCTGTCATACTTCGTCGTGAGGTACTGTGCGGCACTGCGCGGCGCGGCGTGGCGCCGGTTGTCCTATTCATACTAACAAGCGGCACCGCGCGGTGGCTTGCTATACTTCGCCGCGTGGTACTTATTTACTTTTGGATATCACTCTTCTCAAAAAATGTGTATTGCCTGTCTCGACAAATGCGAAATACGAAAAATGCGAAAAAGATGAAAAATACGAAAAAATCGAAAAATAAAAAGCGCAAAAGAAAAATAAAAATCAATCATTCCTGCACGGTGCAGATAGAAGCTTTCAGAAAAGCCTAGTCTAAAGATTTTAGGCTCTTGCTCCTATTTGCTTCTCATTCCAACGATTAATAGCTCTTGAACTACTGAGAAATATCAATTTTATATAAATTGATTTTAAAAAATTGAATATACAGGATGAGCCAAAAAAAGGCGACTGGTGCTGACTTCCATAACTTTTGAACAGATGTAGGTTTTATAATGCGGATTGATGGTTACTGTACAAACAGAAATTTTGTAAAAGTGATGATTTTTCGAAAAGTAAAAGTTGTGAAATGAACGTAAAAGTTGTCCTATTGTGAAAAAAAGTTTTGTAAAGCTGTCTACACACAACAATACTTTGAAAATCACCCAGATTTGTAAGTTTCGCGTAATTTTAAGTCAGCAACTTCTTATTTCAATACGATCAAAATTTCGCCAAAATCAAGAGCTTTTGTTATGAAACTGGAAAAAAAGCAAAATTGAAGCAAAACCAACTCTGTCATTGAACCGATCGAAAAACGATTAAAATTATTGGTGAAACAGAAACTAGGACGCACTAAAGCGGCTCTCTTGTAGTTTCAAGCTGTTATATGGTTCTTATGATTGGATCTATTGTGCTTTTCTGCCGTGAAACATGTTAATTCTGTAAATTTTCAAATATTCATTATCAAAAAAATCGACGTTTAGTATTTTTGATTTTAGTCAGTCAAAATTCAAGAAATCTGACTGAAACTTTGCAGTCTTTATGCCAAATGTTTTATCTATCGATGACAGGAAACCGCACTAAAAAAGCTTCACCCGTTCGGAAGCTATAAAAGTCCCTAGTATTCGGGAAATCCAGACGTTCAGGGAATAGGGGCTAATGCATTTTTCGGGGAAATAGGAAATTTATTCATTATTCGGGGAATCGGGACCTACGGGGAATATGAACTTTCGGACAATTGGGTTGGACAATCGGAACATTTGCCGAAAAGGGACGTTGGGGGAATAAAGACACAATCGAAATGTGCGAGTACAGTTGCTGTAGGAACATGTTTACACCTACTTTGCATATTCATAATTTTTACACATTAATGTCTTCATCATTGCAAATTGAGTGATCAACTTCTTGGTAAATCTTCATTGAAAATTAAGTAACCAATTTAGTAAAATAATTTGACAAGTGTCAGAATTCACCACTCAAGTGAAAAATATGATTCTACTACATGTATAGATGTCACAGTATGCAACAATATGTTATAACAACAGTATGCTGCAACTTTAGAAACATAACTTGTTCGAAAATTTCGGTTCAGTTGAAACCTGATGGCGGCGCCGCAAGAATTACAAAAACCTATTCATACTCCAAAGGTGGTACTGCGCGGTACCGCGCGGCGCCGCTTTTTTGTATGAATAGAACAACCGGCGCCGCGCGGTGAAGTAGGACAAGGCCTTTAGTCAATTATGGGATGAATGGAAAAGCATGCTTCGTTCAGAAAAATCGATGGTTTTTCTTTAATTATCTTCATTCTTTTGACGTCTTCATTTTTTTCTTATTTTCCTCCATCATCTTCTTAATCAATGTCCAATCAACCAATTATTTGCCTAAAATTTGCATTATAGCAGCTATTCGACTCGACTTTTTACCTGATCTGAATGGGACATCACAATTCAGATTTGTAATTACTTGTTGATGCGGGGAAAGAATTCACTCTGTCAGAGTTCTAACTTATTCTGAATTTCGATTAATTTTCGATGTAGACTATTTCGTAAAAACATCACGATTCTAGAAGATTATTCATCCCACTCAAAATATGCTTCATTCCATTATTCTCCTCTATCTGGTGAAATAGAAGGTGAACTTTCCGTTGGAGATGCAAGTTTCAGCGTGAATATAGCTCACAGGGAAGAATGATTGGTGTTATGTTGCTCAACTGCAATGAACCTTCGGACGTGCCACAGTTACACTGGAAAATCTTCATTTATGGCCCCCTTTTATGATCAGAGACTGTACAGTCATGAAATCAGAGAAAGTGCACATACGAGTATTTTTAAAATTGCATAAAAATTCATTATTCTCAACTATGTTCGAAACTCGACCGGAAAGCGTAGCCGAACCAATACACAATATTGAAAATCAAAAATGTCAACGGGAATAAATAGCGTGAAAGTTTGTCGACGCCGACGGCCGTGATCAACGGCTTGCCGCTTTGCGCCTCTGACTTGCGGCGATCAGCTCGACGGCTTTGTTTAATTGCAGGCGATGCCAAAATGTGAGTCCTGAAAAATCCGTTGGCGCCCGTTTTGTCGTTCACTACAGTTTTTCGTTGTATAGCGGTGGCCGTGGGATTTTTCCATAGTCGCCATGGAAAGTGGAACCCGTTACTGGTGCGTTGGGGGTCGGAGGGCGACTTTTTCCGACGAGGGTCGTCGGGATTTTCTAAATCTGCCGGTTCCTCCCGGTCTATGAATTGACTGTCGGGCAGAGTGGCCGTAAAGGCCCCCGTATAGTTCGGTTCGTGGGAATGACGGTCGACCGGGTCGCCATGATAGCTCTTATCGCGTTCCCGTACTCTCTGCATATATCTGGATACTAAATTTTTGGCTCGAGAAAAGCGTTCCGGAGTGGTTGGTGCCGAGGGAAGCAAATTCTCCCCCGCCGCTTGGTCATTTTCGGACGATAATTTTTTCGTCACTTCGCCACCCTTGGACGACTGTTGTTGAGCTTTTTTGTTGAGAATCATTCGCCAATGACCGCAAATTTTAGCCTTCATGTCCATTTGATACTCGTGGCGGGCCAATTGGCATACGACCACCAGCTCGACCAGCGTGAAAAATATGAAACCCACTGAACTTATCATCCAAATATCTAAGCATTTGACGTAAGAAACGCGAGGCAAGTGTTTGAGCACCGTGCCGAATTGGAAGGTCAAGGCTAATAAAGAACTGACGGCCAATGTGATTCGAGCAGAAACTGACCTGAAATTTCAAAGGCGTGCTGACATATAATCACAAAAAGTGTACAGGAACAGCCCTTGTTAAGTGCCGAATTCTTCACCAGATTTCTGAGTATATAAATCGGCTGACGTGGTTTTTACTCAATTCTAGGAAAGTTCCGTTATTTACAAGTTTACACGTGTAAAAATAAATAGGCCTTGGAGAATTTATTTCTACGCCATCTTTTAATTTCAAAATTTTGATTCAGACGACTGTGTCTACTGGCACAGAATAATAACAACAAGCATTAGACTGCACTCATGAATAAGAAAAATAACATTGAACATGCTGTCTAACGTACATGGTTGTCTATGCAATTCTCATTCCCGGACGAATAGGCTTAGAACATAAGCTCAGAGCGATAACTAGATCATTTAATACAATACTGACTGAGTCTGGTTAAAATAACCTTACTGAGTTTGCGCAGGGAAGTATATCCGTATATTCTACCTAGTCAAAATTGAGTGGATCAATATAAGTACTACATGGTAAAACATTCTTTTTATACAGGATTTTTCGAGATACAAGGTCCCACATTTCGGTGAAGTTTGAGAGATTAAAATTTAAAAAAGATGGTACGATCAGATTGCTTCCAAAAATTTGCTAATACTACGCTTCTCACCAGATGGATGATTCGGTCATCGTTCTTGAAATCGGATACGGATGAGCTCTCAAAAGTTCAGACTATTTATGCATATTTCAGTGTAAGCAACGCCCACGGGGAAAATTTTTAGTGTTATGTTATCCAAGTTGTTGCAGACTATCGAATATTCACAGATGAATTGTGTCCCGTTACTCCAAATTTCACTTTACTCCAATTAATGCTATAAATCTCTTAACCCCAAGTAATTCAATGTTTTCGCAAAAAAATGGTGCCCCGTTATTCCAACGATGCTATATGAATCTTCTAAAATTTCCCGTAGGTACTTTAATACTTTAACATAATAGCTTAAACAAACCCTAAAACAAAACGAAGAAAACGAAAGAAAAAGAAATAAAGAAAGTATAAGACAAAGAAAGAGCAGCATGAACATAAACCAGAACATGAACAAAGACACAGAAGACAAAGTAAAATAATACAAAGAAAAATAACATAGTTAAAAAGGAAAAAGATAATATAGAAAACTGAAGAAAAACGAAAAGAAAAGCAGTTTGGCGCCGAAACAGCTGGCTTTAAAGTGGCCGGAACTGATATATCTGGTGCGGTAACGGCTCTGCCGAAATGAGCCAATGCCGAACTGGCTGGCCCCCAAACGGAGGCACCCACACGTTCTTTTCCGTACTTTGAATGACCTTCACATTAGTCTGTTTTTAGAGAAATCGTTACGCGATGATAAAAATTGAGAACCAAAAATACATGCGGGTCAGACATTTGATTACTAGTTTATTAGAAAATGCCCCGATGGGACAGAAAAAAGAATATACTTGCTCGGATAGTTGCCAAGCTAGAAAAAGAAGTGGACTAGATTTTTGAGAATTTGGGTTAAAGTTGGAAAAAATTTACTTTCGTTATATTAGATTAAAATTCTTTCTCAAAAAAAATTTTCCATGTCTGTGAAAAAGTATATTCTGTATCATCGTGCATTTTGTCCTTCGCCTGGCATCAACTACAGAAAAGTTTTTCTATAAGAAAATTATATGCACGTGACTTCAAATGCAAATAAATGGTAAAGCAATAGCATTCTATAGTCTGTTTTTTATAAAATGTTACTAAAATGAAAATTGACACAAATATTAGATGACTTGAAAATCCTGTACATGATGCTTTTACTGTACATTGTTCCACTCAAGAAATTTCTAAGTGTTAGTTGAGTGTCATCACAAAATTTTAGGTCTATATGACGTACGGCATGCCGAAAATATGAAATATTACTTGCTTTCCAGATTCGTTATTTTGAAGCATTTTATGAAAAACATACTATAGCTCCCAACCGATTCAAAACTCCTGCCTCTCACACTAACGGAAAAATAGTGAAGGAGGCATATTATAGTCATTTTCAGAACTATAAGGAAACCTGGGTTGGTTGCCCTAACCCAACAGTTCTAAACCCCTTCCACCAAAAAATCACAAAAATACGCTTTTTTACACCATGGATAGTTTTTCATGTAAAATGATCGCATTCATCGAATTCCCCGTGGTCGAAAACCCCTTCCGCCAAAAAATCATGAAAATACGCTTGTTTACACAGGGGATAATTTTTTCTGTAAAGTGATGCATCCATTGAATTTTTCCCAGTCCTAAACCCCTTCCACCAAAAAATCACGAAAATATGCTTGTTAATACCGGGGATAATTTTTTTGTGTAAAGTGACCACGTTCCATTGAATTACCCATGATCGAAAACATCAGCACCCCAAAAATCCCAATAAGGCTACCGGTTCAATTGAAACTAAAAAATTTTGGCACCGTAGTACATTACGCTGCAAAAAATTATTTTTTTGAAGTCGTAAGTATTATATAACAAAATTGGAGAATTTCGCGTTTTTTCGGGACTTTGGACCACCATATAATTGAATTGAGGCCATATTTAAAAAAAATAAAAAATCGCATTTGAGATTGCACCCCCAAGATGCTTAGGTCGAAGTATGGAGATTGGATATGGCACACGCATTGCTGGGCATGGTGGAACTGGGAGCCCTCAATAAGTGCTGTTTTTGCATGTTTTTGGGGCCCTACCGAGCACCATTTGCAGATAGAGGCGAAATGACAAAAGGCACCCCATAATTTGCCCCTATGCCCGAAATTATGAAAAAAACCCGAACTTTCTAGCTCTTACCGTTTTAGCTCTAGGATGGGGGGACATGAAACTTGGGGGCCAAGTATATTATAGGTTGACGCTATCGCACCACCTATGATATAACTTAACCTATACACTCTGCGTTCAAAAAAATGAACCATCCTGATTTTTTTGATGCAAGTTGGGTGTAGGAAATTACCCTTTATTTCCATTGCAGCGCACTTTACGACATTAATTCTTTTTTACACGATGGCCACATGGATACGCTATCCAACAATGCTTATTGTGTTGACGCCACTTACACATACATACAGGGTGAGCCAAAAAAAGGCGACCGGTACTGACTTTCATAGCTTTCAAACGAGTGAAGCATTTTTAATGCGGTTTGCTGCCGTCGATAAATAAAACATCTATCATAAGAACTGCAAAGTTTCAGCCAGATTGCTCAGATATTCACTGACCAGAATTAAAAATACTAAACGTCGAGATAACAGCTGGAAACTACAAGCGAGTCGTTGTAGAGTGTCTTACTTTGTGTTATAATAATTTGAATCGTTTTTCCATCTGATCAATGACAGAATTGATTTCGCTTTGATCTTTCTTTTTTTCCATTTTCAAAACTGAAGTTCTTGATTTTGGAAAAATTTGAAGTTGATGACTTTAAATTAGCGTGTAAATTAGAAGTCTGGGTAATTTTTAAATATTATTGTGTGTAAACAGCTTTACAAAACTTTTTTCACAATAGGACAACTTTTACTTTGATTTCACAACTTTTACTGTTTGAAAAATGACCACATTTACAAAATTTCTGTTTGTATGTACTATAACCATAACCGTTAGGAGCATAAAATTTGGCCCTTGTAACACAGACAAGCAGGAGATTTTAATGCAGCAATCCGCATTGAAAAAGTTTTATCCATTCGAAAGTTATGGAAGTCAGCACCGGTCGCCTTTTTTGGTTCACACTGTATAAAACTGAAAAATCATTTTTCAGGTATGGTTCCGAATATTGTCAAAATGTTTTAAACAATGCGCTCAACAATCTTACGATTTAGTGCAAAGTAAAGAGGAGTATAAGATGTTGCGTAAAAGTCGGTGGGAAACCAAGGGATGCAAAAGTGGTGGAAGTTTTGTGCAATAGAAACTTCCACAAAATTATATTAAAGTGGTCAAACCATTTGCATTTTGTCATAATTTTCTTATAATTTTGTAATTAATTTTTAATTGTCAAAAAATTATTTTTAAAATTAGCTACAGATCTAATGAGAATATATAGTCTGTTTTTTATAAAATGCTTTCCAATAGAAAAGTGAGACAGATCAGTAGTGTCGTCAAAATCGTTTACATAGAGCTCTTACCGCAGAATTTTTCACTCGAAAAATTGTTGAAGGTGAGGTCATTATGCTGACAAATTTCCTGTCCTATATGACATATTGTTTATCAGAAAATCGTGAAAATCTGAAATACTACTTCTTTTCCACTTTCATTATTTAGAAGCATTTCGAGAAAAACGGACTATAGTTACCGTGAATATTCATTACAGATCATTTAAATTACAAATAAAAACTTTAATTATGAGTTTCAAAAGTTTCATTATTTTATGAAAATCTTTTCGGTAAAAAATTGTAAGAATTCTTGAGCACCTGCTTTCTCTATTGTCTGAATAAACGTGCCTGTTAGAGGACGTCTTAGAATGACAATGTATAAATTATTCGACGAGCTATTGCACCATAGAGTCAAATTTGCATATTGAAATACTTTTAAAATGATTAGCTGCAAAATGATCATTTCAATCTTACTGTAATTTTTAAAATTTAGTGCATTCTTGGAGTAACGGGACACTTGTAGTAACGGAACACTTGGGATAATGGGACATATGGAGTAAGGGAATTTTAAAAATAGATTTATAGCATTCTTGGGGTAATCGGACATTTGGAGTGATGGGACATTTGGTGTAACGGGACACTTAGAGTGAAGGGACACAACGAACTGATGCATATGACTCCAGGGTTACACTCAATTCACAAAATTGTGATACTATGGTGTTCGAAAGAAACAAAAACAGTCACTTCTACGACATGTAGATTCGACTCACTTGACATCCAAATAAAATCCAACCCAACTGGATATGACCGTCAAGGAAGTGGGGAAATAAGCTTGAAATAAATAAAATCCGTAACGGCGACTAAAATTAAATGAAACGTGCAATTGATCCCAAATGCCGTTTGGGTAGGTCACGTTAATGTGTTGAGTTTCGTAATGAACAAGCCGAAAATCTGGCAAATCCACTTCTTTCAGGAAAGTGACTGGTGGTACGTGCCACTTTAGGCGCACTTCTTGCGTATTGTAACTGTAACTTTCGACCATAACAATGCATTGCAGTTTGTCAAACGGAAACATTTTCAAGTCCATTCGGCAAGGAGCTTTTAACTTCATCCTGGAAAAGAAGCTGTGATACTGTAGGTTAGTTTATACTTCTATAGCCGTTTCTTTGGAATGATAGTTACTCTCAGTGGATTTTAAGTGTCAAACATCAGCAAGCATTCAACTTTTCCACATAATGTATGGAATATTCGGATATTATTCAAAATCTTACTTGACTGTATTCACTACATGATAGAAGATAAGCCCAAGTTATTTATTCGTGTCTTATGCCCCTTATGAAAGTCACAACTAAATTTTTCACAGTTCAATGAATTTTTATCACAAGCATTTTGAAAAAATGAACAAATGTGGAAAAAGTATACCTCACGGACCCTGACCCCGCAGATTTTGGTTGCTGTACATATATATGTGGACGCAAGGACAACTAAAGATGTAGGTTTTATCTGACTGACAGGTTTTACAGAAAGTAAAACTGCAATGCTTTAGAAAAGACTCTAAATTTCGTCATGACAAGGGTGGAAACCAAAATTACAGAAACAAACTGTTCATTCCCTCTTGATTTAGATACATCTGAATGCACTAATCGACAAATTTTGACGATTTGATTTGACCAGGTCATAAAGAAGGAAATTATAAGTTTTTTCTTTGCCCGTCATGAACGAAAAATTTTGATTTATTACAGTAGTAGTAAGCTTATCAATTGCTATCGTGTTGAACTTACTTTTATCGGCTGGCTGCAGCTGCTGTTTAAAAATAGAAGGATTATACTGGAGCTTAGGAGTCCTTGAAAGTCGATCCTATGGAGCTTTAGAAAAATCCATAAGCTGCACCGGAAACCTTCCAAAGTCTATACAAGAAAATTCGAACCGTTGCCACCTTATGAGGATTATGTTCAGGGCTCGGTTGTTCGAAAGCTTCTGAGGTAATCTGTACACTTTAAGCTGCCCCTTATGGAGAAATTGTTCCTCAAGCCATCGCTCGGAAGTGCTCCTGAGGTTAAATACTTAAAGACACTAAGCCGGTTGTTCAAACTCTTTCTAAAGAGTGCTCCGTAAGGTGTAGTTGTTGCTGTAAAAAGTTTAAGTGAACTGCTTCTTACGATAATTTGATTTTTGTGCGGGTTTTCTAAATGTACCTGTCGAGGACCCTCAGCACCCTAACGCGTAACTTTTTTAGAAGTTTAAACTTGTGGAATAGGTTCCTCATCATTTAAAAATCATTGTTTTAGTGACCTTAAGGATTTCCGACTACATGTTTTCAAAAATTGGGCTTTTTAAATCTTTTTTCACTGGTTAACCGTATACATAGCACTAGTTAGC